>JABUQX010123743.1:0-16770 GCA_015478945.1 Trachelipus rathkii | reverse complement strand
GAATACTACATATTATATACTATATCTTATATATATAACACTATTATATATAGTTTAAATGCAATAGGTATTTTACAATGCAATATAATATCTATTAATATTATATTAGTTTTATTTAATCCTTAGCCTTTCTGTAGGTGAATATACTTTACATAACTATTATATTAGTCATTGATTAACATATAGACTTTTATTATGTATTAGTTGGAGTCTTATTACTTATTATATTATATATATCATATTTCTTATATTTTTAGTTCATAAGTACTACGTGTGGTTTGTAATTGCTACGTTATAAGCACTGATATATAATAAGATACAACTGTTGTATGCAGCAGTGTACTATAAATTTATATATATTACGTATATACTTATTATTAACATAATTTATATATATAATATTATTTAATTTTACGTATTTATTATAAATGATTTATTATTATTAAAAATGTAATTATTTTTAAATGATTATAGTAGTATATTTACTATGATATATATAGTGAATTTGATACTTTAAATATATATATATAATAACTTTAATTATATATATAGTATTATTATATTATATGTATATTATATTAATATCATGAGTATATATATATAATATGTTAATATATAATATATATATATATGGTTTATTATTATAGTGATTAATAAATTATTATTATATTTTTATATTATGCTTTATTTATATATATAGATCATATATAGTTTATATAATTAACAATAATTAGTATGAGTGAATTATGTACTATATTATATTTATTCTTATAACTATTATATACTAGATAGTAATATCTATTATATACATATATAATTATTATATAATAGTTAATATATGAATATACACGTATAATATATTCGTTGACATATATAATCTATAGATTATATATATATATATTATATATATATATAGGATAATAAATAGTTATATAACTTGAATGCATATTTCATAATATATTTAGTATATATACATATTATAATATATATATATATTTATATACTATATTCTATAGTTTTATTATGTATATATATATGATATAATATATATATTATTGGACTATATATATTATTTAATTATTTATATTAATATATCATTTATTATTATAATATATTTTTACTATTTTTATTTATATATTATATAGATTATAATTTATATTATTATATATATATGTATTGTTTAATTAATTATACTGCTTACGCCATTTCTAATATAATTATATCTGTTGTTCTTTATACTTAATCTATATAGTAATTCTATTATAAATCCTTCATTGCTCTTATTTGTCTGTGAACTAACAGTATAAGTATTAATAATACCTTTTACTATTATAATCACTTTATGGTAATACTATATGTACTATTAGTCACTTAAGCCGATACTATACAATTCAGTTATATGTTCTACAGGTATACTATATTATTCACCTGTATTCTCTTAGAATTACGCAATTATATTTACATAACTTCTATATAGTAAGCAATATTATTTAGTTACCCTATAGTCAATCAGTCGTTAATATCTACACTATATATATATATATATATTATTGTTGTTGTTCTCATTACTATTTATTAAGTATAATTATTATAATATATTTTATCCGTTAATTAATTTTCACTTAAACTTAAATTATGAATCGTATTATACTCGAATTTATATGTTACCTAATTTTCCATCCGATATATATTATACTATCATTTTTTACAAAACTAATATATATACCTTATTATCACTCCAGTAGTTTTGTTTATTATTATGCCTTTTTATATGAAAAATATGCTGGAGTAATTCAATAGTAAATTGCTAGTATACTATGAAGTATTATAACTCTATATATCTATTCTGCTATAATTTGATAATTATTATAACCACTCAACTCTATATCTTAAAGGTATATATATAGTATAGTATATGGTACGCTTCTAATTATACTATATTTACCCTGCTTTCTCCCTGCCAATTTTATAAGATACTTATGTTATTATTTTATTTTAATGTCTTTTTTTAATTATCATTTAAAAATATATATAATGTGTATATATATTATTATATCAATAGGTATTCATTATATCCCTTTATATTCCTGTCTATACTATATAGTCTCCGACCATCATTACCGGTAATACTGATGATTCCTGTCTCATAATTAATGTCGATACAGATACTAAGTATATATTATGTAGTATTATTACACCACGTTACCATACCTTATATATAAATTATATAATAGTATTATATTTAATATGAACTGTCCATTACTACGTTCCACCCTAATATTCATATTACTATGCATTATTAGTTATAGTTATAGTCTAACCTTTATATTATTACTTATATTATTTATATATATAGATGTATTATATATATATTTTTTACCTATTATAAACTCCATTATATAAATATAGTAGTAGTATAATATATATAATTATATACCCCGTAATACTATACTTATAATCTATATCTATACTATGTAATATATCTTATCTATTATATAATTATAATACCATCTTTCTTGTATATTACTTATTTTCAAAGATTGGTAACCAGGTTGTTGAGTTATGAGACAAGGAGAGGCTTAGAATAGTATTGGTCAAAAGGTGCCTCGGTAAGCGCATTCGGAAAAGCACGCATAGTAGCGAAACATGACAATGTCCGCAAAAGATCAAGACCAGCCTTATGCCCCTCTGTACCTTACCAAAGTTAGTAGAACTCGTCGCAATCAAGAAAATCCACCCTAAGCTTCATGTGAACCGCGACGGAATCCTCACTTTGATAATCGTCGCGATTTTTTTAGGTTTCATTCCCCGGCCCAGGGTGGCCACACCCGTACCTCCTCGTTTCAACAACCCACCATTCTCTTCCTATCATTGCAATTTCTTCTTCGCCTCTGCCAAGACTCACATTTCTCTCAAACTCGCATTCCTTTCCACTTTTTTTCGGTCTCCAAAGCCTGGTCGGGTTAGCCCAACGACACTCACCACTAACAATCCGCTGAACCAACCGATTATGATATTATTCTTCATTCAATTCCACATGAACCAAGCATCCTTAACATACTTTTCATTTATTTTCTCTCGTTTACCCCTTTCTTTTTCACACCACACAAACTCTCTAACAATGTTCATTCCTGATTTCTATTCAATTCTTCTGACACCTAATACGCCCCAGATTGTCCATCTGAACACATGAAACTTTAGATCTATACTTCTTTTCCGGACATAGTCTCGCTACTAACAATAACACACGGTAACAACATAATATATATATAATATACATAATATAATATATATATATAGTAGTATAATAATATATATATATATAATATATATAAATATTATATATATATATATATATATAATATATATACATATAAAAATATATATATAATACGTAATATATATATAATTTATATACTATATATAGTATATTATAATATATATATATATATATATATAATATATATGATAGTATTATATAATATATAAATATATATATATATCATATATATTTAATTATATTATATAATATATTATAATATATATATTCATAAAATAATATATATATTATATTATAGATAATTATATATATATATATATATATATATAAATATATAGTATTATAATATATATATATAATATATATATTAGTATATATAATTATATCTTATATTACTATAGTATATGGTACTATAATAATACTTGTGTTTTAATCTTGTGGAGTTTGGACGTGCTTGAAGTTTTAATTAAATAAAAGTTTGTTGCCTTATGCTTAATTGATTATTGTTTTATTTGTTTTTTATGTATTTGTCTTGTTTTTAGTGAAGTGTGTGGGTGTGTTTTTTTCAAATCTCGTTTGTTTTAATTGAGAGTATATATAATTGTAGTACAAGTCGAATTGTGATCATTTAGTTCGTTCTTCGAGGTTAAATTTGGAAAATATTTAAAAGATAATTTAGTTTTTAATTTTTTTCATTTTTTTATCTTTTGTAGGTTTTAATAAATTTTAGGAAGTGTAGTTAACCCATTAACGGCCAATGTCCCATTTTTGGGACGCAACTTTATACATGCGTGAAATTAATTACGCTTAAAAAAATTAATACTTTTTTTGTTTTCAGAAGCCAGACTATAACCCATTTCAAAAATTTCACAAGAATAATTTAATATTTTAGGTATCTTTGAAATTATATCTGTCACTAAAGTTGCCCAGATTTTCGGTTATTAATAACACAATCAGTAACCGTATAATCTACCCAGTTACGTTGCTATACAGTAACGAAGGTGTACTTTAGTTGTATATTTCTCTTCATTAGTCATAAAGGAAACACGGAAATTCCGTTAAAAGACCAAAAACAATTTTTCACGTAAACAATCATAACCTATTTATTTGCCGTCCCTTTTTGGGACTTCAAATACTCGATGAAAGTACCCAATCAGACATTTTTGATAATATGTCTAATCTTCTTTCTTCATAATATATATAATATTATATTATATATATATATGCATATTATTTTATATATATATATATTATATATTATAATATAATAATATATATATATATATATATATATAATAGCGAGAGAGAGAATGAGAGAGGAGAGAAGAGAACTTTTAACTACTCTACTTCTTTCGTTTTTAGTTGGCATTTCATCTTTCTTATATATATTATTTTATTATATATTATATAATACTATATATATCTATCTTATATATATATATATATACTTTATATTATATAATAATATAATATATATAATATATATAATATTATATATTATTTATATATATTTATATATATATATAATATATCATATATACCTGGCTCAATCGGTCAGTAGGTGACAGCAGTGGCATTGAGACAAAGCCAGGTTTCGATGCCCTGAGCCCGCGATCTAGTTAGAATTAGCTATGAATAGTTGTGTCCCGTGAGTTTATAAAAAAAAATATTTTTGAAAATGTTTCAGTATGTATCAAGGAGAGAGACCGTCCGCACAGGGGACGATTGCAATGTATGCCTCCGAATCAGCAAGCAACAGTGACCGCGTAAGCAGCACTGCGAAGATAGCTGCTGACAGCTTGCCCGCGTTACGGTGGGGTGAAAGTAATTTTCGAATATCCCGTGTGCTGTGTCCTCCACTCTGCACTCAATCGGGCGAAGTGAGGGACTACTGCCACTCATCAGCCAATGTCACGCGTTTTCTCTGCATTTCAGGCAAATTGGTCCAGAGCCAAAGACCGTGGGGTTAGTCTTGACGGGATAGGAAGTCTCTACTTACACATCAGCCGTAGTGCTTAGGCGGTTCCGAGAGTCGCCTCTCCAGGCAAAGTCGAGCTACATGTGGCAGCTGCGAAATTGGGTGGCTGTCAAACAAATGTGTCTCCTAGCCCTCTTTTTCTTCAGCATCCCGCGGGGAAATTAGGTGTTGAAGGCATTCCTTGAATTCAGTCCCCTCTACAGGGACATAACGAACTCTCGATTCGGAAATATAAGCTGCAGCTAAGGGAAATCGCCTCTGCTAGGGCGGCTTTCCCTGACCTAAAGCCGAAAATTGAAATCAAGAGCTCAAAGTCCAGGAGCTACTGCAGTCGCTGTAATCAAGGTTGAGGAGATTTTCAGCTTTTGGTGTACTATTGCAGATTTTTCCGCCTTTTGACGAAAAAATAGACTTCTTTCGTTTGACTAACTCTTATGACGGACATGGATTTACAATCGGTGTGGAGTTTTCTCGGGTGGCAGGGTAACTCAGCCAGCCGCCTAAAAATATTTCGAGGAGAGCTGACTCCGAGATAACCATTTTCACCGAGTTGATGTGGCCCTTCCGACGAAGAGGATATAAGCACCTCGCTACAGGCTGACGATTGGTCATGACGTCTGCTTCGAACCGCAGGAAACCACAACACTCACAACACCATATTTATGAAAGGAAAGAGTAAGTAAGAATCAGGTTCGACGCTGAAATCGATTTTGGGTAAGCCTATAAATCCGACGAGATGCGCTTACCTGTGGAAAAATACGAAATCAATTTGCTTTAGATGCAATGTTCCACTTCACGATGTGTGTTTCAGAGTTCCATTACAGGATATATTATCATTATAATATATATAGTATATTACTATATTATATATTATCATATATATTATATATATATATATATTATATAGATATATATATATAGTATATATATATATATAATATTATAATATATATATATATACGAGAGATTTATATTCAAAGGTTGGAAATAGCTAATTGTTTTTAACTATATTCTACATAAATCAGGATTTAATTTTCATACTTAGAGGAAAATAAAGAACAATTCCAAATAAGCACACGTTTCTCTTGTGATATTTTCGTTGATAGTGCCAATGTCCAAAAATGGACGGTCGCTCGTTTGGGTACAAGCCTTGAAGAATTAATGAAAATTAACGAGCATCATCTAAGGTGCTATTAGAAGATAAGAACAAGTGTCATTTCATTATAAAATAGCAGCCGAATTATGGCCGTTAATGGGTTAAAGTGTTTAGGTTTAAGTTTTAGTTTTTCAGTGTTTATTAGATATATTTTTTCTTATTTATTAATTTTAAGTCTTAAATTTTTAATAGTTATGATTTAGTTTTTTTCATTTTTTTTCTTTTCCGTGTAGGTTTTAATAAATTTTAGCAGTGGTTTAAAATGCACTAGAAAGTTTTATGCCACTGCTTTATAGTAGTTATTTTTTATATATAATTTTTTAGTGCTTAATTTTAAGTTAGGATTTAGTTTGTTTATTTTTTATCCCAATTTCTTCTTTGTTTTTCTAGTTGGTTTTATTTTGTGTGTGTAGGTGTGTGTGTGGTTGTGTTGTGTGTGTGTGCATTGGTGTGGTGTGTGTGTGCTGTGTGTGTGTGTTGTGTCGTAGATGGCTATTTGCACAGCTGGCTTTCTATTAACTTTTACCAACATCCGCGGCTTTAATATCTAACTTTGCCTCTGTGAAATATCAACCTATTCGTAACTGCGAACCCTAACTTTCTGCTCATGTCTGAGGATCAGATTGGGCTAAGAATTCACCCTCTAAATCGTTTAATATTGCTGCAGAACTATAACTTTATTTCATAATTTCCCGTCTGAAGGGTGGTAGTGTGTGCCTCATGTAAAAACATTAAACACCTCCTGTAACGTCTCGTGAAATCTCGAATCGCTACTTCGAATGCTCTGTGGCTCCAAAATTCTTTCTTCCTTCTACTACAAATCTTGTGCTTCTGCTATTCCTAAAGACACAGATTTTCACTCCTTTTTTTGAATATCTTTACTACTTCTCACGAGACGTTATATCTTCTCATCACAATACTGAGGTCCTCTATTAGGGATTTCAATTACACAACACTGATGTTGGATCCTTCTCATTATGCATTTAGGTGGGGAGGAAGGCCGAATTCTTCAGCATTCTCAAGATCTTGGAGCACACTATCAAAGAACCCGTACACATATCGATCGTTCCCTTTTCCCCTCCACAACCAACTTTCTTGACACACCTGACCTATTTTCACCACTAGTCCTTCTTCTATAAAAAACACTACCTTCGCTCCTATTTGGTAAATCTGACCACAACCTTATATCTCTAACTTTAATACTTTCTCTCCAACAAGTTCATCCTGCCCTACCCGTTTTTTCTGGCACTTGATCGGCTGAGTGAATTGGGTGCCGTTGCTCCCCTACGCTAACTATAATGGAATGACTGCTTTGACTTGATGACGCTTCGGATTCTGCCATTAAGGTGGGAGCTGTAATCGTTGACCGAGATGAGCATTTCATTCGTCCTTTTGCTAAATCTTTCTCTCTTCCAAATTCAATGGTTCGATTACTTTTTCTGGCTATTCGGCGCTAAAGCCCACGCGTTATCGGTGTTGGGAAATTCTCGTTCTCTATCACTCTCCGGCTATTTTCTTGCAGCTGAAACTCGCTGTCAGAGATACTCTTTGACGCGCAAAGCGGGGCTTCATCAAACAAAGTGCGCTAACCTCCTGGTTCTCCTACTGAAATCTTTCTGCCCTCTTGCCAAAACATTTTGACCAATTCAACAAAATATAACTTAATTCTATTATCCTTCCTGATGGCATCTGATAATAAACTCTCAACGGAAAGGCCATCTCTTCGGGCTCCTATGTTCATCCTATAACCCTAGGACGATTTCTGCATTCCTCCTCCTCCACCTTCTACCTCTCAGGTGTTCTATGTCTTTGCCTGTGATTACATTTAGTCGGGTGCATGGGCTTCTGAGATCTATGAACGTGAGGAAAGCCGGGTGGCCCGAATGGCATCCCTCCGCCGAGTTTTTGAGGAGTGTGCTTCCGAGCTGGCCCTTCCTCTCGTTCAACTATATTCTTCTCTGTCTTAATACTAATACACTTTCCCCAGGTGCGAAGCACGCACATGTCCAAACTATTCCGAAAAAAGGAAAGCCGCTCTGATCCTTCTACTATCGCCCGTAGCTTCACCTGTATTCTATCTAAGATCTTTGAACCCTTCTTACTTAACTCTCACTCTTAGACCATCTGGATCTCTCTCTTCTTCCGATCGTCGAGTCCGGCTTTCGGCATTTCGAGTCTACTGGGATATACTTCCTATTTAACGATTTATTGTTTTCCCCGTCAGAACTACGGGGAGACTTGCTTGGGGGCGCTTGACATATCAAGCATTTGACCCTTTATGGCAAGCGTCACTGCTTTCAGCCCCCCTTCTTTGGGTTTCCTCCTTCTGTTTCTTTGCTTACTTATGTCTGCTTTCTTTTCAAGTCGCTATCAATATTCCGGCTTTGTGGTGATGAGCGACTTCTTCTTCGTTTTCTGGTTTAATAGTTTGTGGTGTTCCTCAGGGTTCGTCTTATCTATTACCTTATTCTGTAACTTATCATTGAATTGATCTTCTCACCTGGCACATCTACTCTACTCCACTCTATGCGATGACGTCGACCCTTCATTCTTTCAACTTCATCTTCAATTTTATTTCTCTTTTACTTCTAGAATTGCTCTCGTCTTAATAATCTTTTCGATTCTTTTCTCACTGACTGGATAGAATTTCGATTTGGGGTCGTCTAAACCTTGTGAAATTCAATTCTTTACAAAACTTAAATCTTTCACATTCCCTCTCAAAAACACCTTCGAACTTTCCTATCTCTTCGCGGTTCTCTCGTCTCTCTCTGTGACAATATAAACAGTCCTTGCCTTAACATAAAACACAAAAATGTCTTGGAACCCTCACATCACAACGAGTTGCTTTAGGGCGGCCTGAAGAAGACTGGGAGGGGCTGTTAGGACTGCAGATTTTTTTTTCCTATTCTCGTACTCATGCATATAAATGGTCTCCATCCGCCCTGTATTGAGTACTGTTTCGATCTGAGGGGCTCTGTTTCACACGGCTTTTGGACGGTCGAGTCAAAGCCAAAAGGCTTATAACTGCTCTGTACTTTCCAGTTTTTGACCTCTATCTTTGCGGCGCATGTTGGTGCTTTATCTCTTTTCCTATAGGTACCGCAGCGACAGAGCCTGTTCGAGGAACTTACCAACTCGCGTACCACCACTTTACGACGGCACCTTCCGTAAGGGGGGGAGGGGCCAAAAAAACCAAGGGTGCTGTGTCTGGCGCGACGGTTTTGTGTTGATGTAGGTACCTCCAGGCTAGTGTTGCGGTGCATTCCTCTTTCCTGCCACATCTGTTTTGTGGAAATTCTCTTCCATCTCCTGTGTTTCCTGCTGATTTAATCTCTCACTTTAAAGCCTGCGTCATGTGCTCATCTGCGTAATTTACGCTACGGATGAAATTTTAGTGTGCAACACCCCTCCTGAATAGGCATTGCCGTGGAGTGGGTGGTGACAAACTGTAATATAATACGTATATATTATATAATATATTATATAAATATATTTAATTATATATTATATATACTATATATTATATTATATTATTATATCATATATATTATATATATAATATATATATATATATATATTATATATATATATATATTATATATATATATATATATAAATATAATATATATATATATATTATTATATATATTATATATATAGTATATATATTATTATGTATATATATGATATATATATATATATATATATATAATATATATATATATTATATATTATATATATATATATATATTAATTATGTATATATATATATATATATTATATAATTATTATTACTATAGTCTATACATATATATATATATATATAAATATATATTATATATATTATATATAATATATATATAATATATATATATACGTTAATACACAACTTATAATTTATATACTTAATATATATTATAATATATTATATATTATACATATTATAATATATTTATATATAGTCATATATTAATATATATTATAATATATATATATAATATAGTATTAATAATATATGACTACAAATATGGAATATTGAAATCGAAAGTAGTAATCCGAAAGATACATGGTAGGACAACCTTTATTATTATTCAAACCCCAAACATTTTGCAAACATCAAAATATATATGTTTTATGTTTGATGATTAATTGAATTATGGATTAAAAAATGCTTTATTCAGTAAATAAACAATATATTTATATATATATATATATATATATATATTATTATATATTATTATAATAGTATATTCATATAACTATATAATATATATATAAAATATATATATATATATATTATATTATATATATATATATTTATATATTATATTATTATAATATATATATTATATATAATATATATATAGGGGTGAATTCATTTATGGTTGGTTTACAATAGGTTGTATTTGACAAACAACGTGTGACACTTGTCTAAACTATCCCTGTTTTCTTTTCCGTGTATTTGTATGCAATCTGCATGGAAAGACCCACACACCGCAACAAATCTCCCAACTGCTTCAGCTCTAATACGAAAATATCATCGATTCTGTAAAAATGTGTTTCGTGCACTTAGCAGCACATTGCTATCACAGACCACCGAAATCTATTGCCAATTACATCGCAATTTGAAACGAGTTTAGCATTATTGATTGAATTACCTACGAGAATTAGACTTACATAGCTTGAAGTGAACGGAAATATGCGACTGTAGCTGTCAGTTGGCGGATGACCCTGACGATCGATTGGGGCCGTTAGCGAAGAGCTAGTTTGTCCATACGTCACGCTGGGTATTTTTTACTAAGGAATCTTGCGGTTTTTAAGCATACAAAAATCCAATTCTGTACAGGAATTGAAGACCGCCCAACTTAGGTTTGCGGCGTGTTTTTCAGTGAATGAGCTCTACAGTAGCTCATTGAAAATCCCTTGTTTTATCGCGAGATTTTGGTCAGCGATGAGCCCATTTCTGACTCAAAGTTTACGTTAACAAACAGAAATGCCGCTATTGGCTGTGAGCACACTGTGAGTTAAAGAGCAACCGCTACAGCCACAGAAATTGCAAAGTTTGGTGTGGTCTATGGTGCGGCGGATCATCGGTCCAGTATTTCTTCAAAAATGGAGGCCAGGACAGAATTTAATACTTGAATGGGGAAACGCTATGCGAATGAAACGGAGTATTTGCTGCCACAAATGACAAAACCCGTGGCCTCCACGTAAGCTTTGGTTTCAACAAGACGGCGCTTCTTGCCATACAGCGCGAGAAACAATGAACCTATTGAGAAAACATTTTGGTGAGCAATTGATTTCCGTTTAACCTGTGAATTTGCCTCCTAGATCGTGCGATATCACCCATTGGATTATTTTCTTCGGGGTTAGTGAGTCACTGGTCTTCAGGGATAAGTTCCATCGACGCTTTAGAAACCAAACAATGCTCGCGTTATTCGCGACAATACCGGTCGCTATGCTCGAAGGCGTCGTCCACGATTGGACTTCAGGATGGACCATTTAAAAACCGAATCGCGGCCAACATTTAATGAGATAATCTTAAAAGTAAATGTCACTACATTGTCTTCGACTCAATAAAAAACTTTTCAACATATAGCTTCATGCCTATGCGTTTTATTTCCATCGTAAAATCAAAAAATATGAATTATTATATATATATTATATATATAGTATATAATATATATATAATAATATATATAATATATATTATATTACCATATATATTTATATTATATTATAATATATATATATATATACTATATTAATATATATATATATTTTTATATATAATATACATATATATAATATTATATTATATATATTATATATAGTATATATATTATATATATACTATATATAAATATATATTATATGTATATTATATGTATATATATAATAATTTATATGTTAATTATATATAATATATTTATTATATATATATATTATATATATATTATATTATATATAATAGTATATACATCATATTATATATCTATATATAGATATGATTTATATATATATAATTTCATTGATATGTATACGTATACATACATTTATATGTATATATATTATATATTATTATATATATAATATATATATAGTATATTTGATATTATATATATATAATTATATATATATATATATACTATATATTCCATTCTCTGAAAATAATTCAATCTTGGTAATTTCAGTTCCACTAACCAAGGTTATCCACTTATTCTCAGATTAATAATATATACTATAATATATATTATATTATATATATTAATACTTAAATATATATATATATATATATATAATATGATATAAATTATAATATTAATTACTAGGGTCAGAAATAGAGATAGACAGTCATGTAATGGAAGTCGTTAAGTTCAGATATCCCGGACACCTTGGAAAAAAAAAAATAGATGTTGCCAGATTCGTATTATTTGTTTGGTTTTGCCTCCAAAATTATAGAACGTAGGCGACTTTTTTCTAAATTTCAAGAATTGAAAATATAAGATTGGCTCCCAACAGTAAAGGTTAATATAATAATTTAAGAATAATTAATTTAATGATGATAAATTATGATGCTATAGGTAGCTAATTTTATTCGCATTTGCTATACAATGAAGCTATTTCTACTGAAATAAATATTTGTTGCGCTTTTTTCGCGTTGAACTAGGCTAGTTTCAAATAATTTATTTAATTTTACGTGTATATTTTGTTCCCTAGAGATATAGATTTATTTAATTTTCCATAAAGAACAGTTATTACCTTTCTATAGTGTATAAAGTAATACAGAAATAACTTTCACATGTGGTGAAATTGTTAGCCATTTACAATGATTATTCTAATTTTTTTTAGTTTCGTAAGATTCGTAAACAGTACAGAAAGTTTGTCCTGAAGGTTCACTTCTTTGAATAATTCTCGCCCTATTCCTTTAATAAGAGTTTACGATTAGATATAATATAGTATATATATATATATATATATATAATAGTATATATTATAGCTATATATATATATTATATATATATAGCTATATAAATAATATATATATATTGATATTAGTATACGTATAATATATATAATTCTATTTTTTTTTTTAAAAATAGTTTTCCTTTGTAAAATTGTCGCCTAATTACAATTTAAGAGCCTAATCTGGCAACATCCATTTTTTTCAACGGTGTCGGCGGATATCTGGATTTTACCCATTTTATATATATATATATATTATTAATATAGTATATATGTATATAGTTATATTATATATATTAGTATATATAGTTAGTTATATATATAATATTATATATACTCTATATTATATATATATACGATTCTTTCTGTCATCGACGAGTGTGTACGAAATCAAACAAAAACATGTCCAAAAAGAGAGATTAGGGAAAAAAGAAGATATAAAATTAAATTGAATTTACACTCAGGATAAATTAAATTTTATTTCGTCACTTTATATCAAACTATAAATTGAAAATTATATTTTTATTTAAACACTCTATTTGAATCAATTTTAGATTAACAGTCTACGGTCGTTGATGTAACTATTACGTTCACACGTATACAGCAGACAGAAGAACATACTCACATACTGTATCGAAGACTCCATCACGTACACATTACACATACACACACACATGCAAACATATATATAAAGTTACCCTTTAGAATAGTGTCAAAGAAAACTGAATTTTTATATAATTTTTTAGATATTTCAGAAAGCGATATTTTTTTTTCGAGAATTATTTTTTTGGTAGCATTTACATTGCTACGGTGACTTTGCTTTGATGCAAGGCGAGTGATCGTGATTTCCGTTCCCAAAGTATCTGCCATTTCCTCCACGCCTGTGAAAATAATTGCAAATTCTTTTTCAGAGTTAAGGCGGTGGGTCTCAGTCGCTCCAATTAATTCTTTCACATGGCATTTCACAGCAAAAATATCCATATTGACAGATTGTAAAATGTTTGAAATTGGTTCCAAAATTGCGAAGTAATGGGCGATTACGGTCATTACTACCAGAAAAGTTGGAGTAGTAACTGTATGAACTAGCTGGAAGGCTCGCTGCTTAGTTTGTTTGTTTGCAGTTCCTTCTGAAAGATCGTTTAATTGTTGAACAATTTCTACAAAGAGATTTCGAAAAACTCGAATACTTTTATATTTGGAGGACCAGCGAATATCACAGAACAAAGGTACTGCAGCAATAAGTTTTCGTCTCAACGTACTTTCCTTCAAAAATGTAATATATGCTTTTATTCTTCCTACTGTATTTCTAACTTCACTGAGGTTATGTAGGTCATTAACAACAAGATTAAAGACGATGGACGAAGCAGTGTTAAAGTCCGCCATTGTTTTCCTAATAAGTTTCTGTACTCCAGATATTTTACCTGCCATGACAGTAGTAGTATTGTTACAGGTTGAGCGGTCACCGATTTCTCGAAAAGTATAAGAGGTCTTGCCTTCAAACTTGGAATATAACCTACATGTCTGGCTTCGAAACAGGCGAAATTTCAAGTCTCTAGGATGTATATAGGGGGTACCTCTCCCCTAGAGTTAGGGTTGGGAAAAAACAATGGTTTTGTTAAAAAAACCAAAACCATTGGTTTAAATAAACCAAATAAACCAATGTTTTTTTGTTTTTTTGGGTTTTTATGCTATTTTGATGTTTTAATGTTTTTTATTGGTTTTAATAGATTTTAAGGGCAAAAATCACTACTGAAACTGTTATACACATAATATATAGAAAAAATTATTAAAAATTCTTTAAAATATTACTCCTAGATTCTTAAATTTCAAATTTTCTTGATAATGTAAACTGGTATAAAATTATTATTATTTTTTGAGTTTTACATAAACTCATAAAGTAAAAAATAAGAGGGTATATTATAATATATAAACTATCTGAAAAAAAGGTTATACTTTATTATTTTACTAAAAAAAAAATTATTATATTTGCAATGCACCCAAAAATATAATTAATGGCCAATTGCGATATGACGACTTTATATTTGAATACTAGGAATATATATATATATAGTATATATATATATATATATATATATATATATATAGCATGAGGCAGTGAAGAAAGAGCATATATATATATATTATTATATATATATATATATATACTATATATATATATATATATATATATATATATATATATATATATATATATATATATAGTTATTATCTATATATATATACACAAAAAAAAATATTATTTTATATACATATATATATATATATATATATATATATATATATATATATATATATATATATATATATATATATATATATATATATATATATATATATAGAGAGAGAGAGAGAGAGAGAGAGAGAGAGAGAGAGAGAGAGAGAGAGAGAGAGAGAGAGAGAGAGAGAGAGAGAGAGAGAGAGAGAGAGAGAGAGAGAGAGAGAGAGAGAGAGAGAGAGAGGGGAGAGAGAGAGAGAGAGAGAGAGAGAGAGAGAGAGAGAGAGAGAGAGAGAGAGAGAGAGAGAGAGAGAGAGATTCATCATTAAAAGTCGAAACTGAAATTATCATTAAGAATTTTATACAAAAAACTAATTTCCCTGCTTTAGCTGTTCCCAACCTATTTCTAATGTTGCTGTGCACAAGTCCAAAAGTTGAAAATACCCTTTCAACATTAGCAGTTGATGAAGTTGCTGACAATATGCTTATTATTTTATATATGACCTTCTCATCTAATTTTTTTTTGAGAGATCTGTACCAAGATGAAGGAGTCACTGCTGACAACAGAGACTCATCAAATAGGTAACTTTTATGAAATGGAGGAGAATTTGCTTTTAATTTTATTCCATAAATTCCACTGCTTTTGAATACTCATCCTCTGGAAGTACTGTGGTCTGATATCTTGGGTTAAAAATATATGCCAATAAGTGAGCTTTCTGTTACTGCCTGATGATACCTCCTTTTTACTTTTGCTATAAATCTTGTCTGTTGAGTGGTGGATTAAGCTGTTCTAGCTCCATATTCATATTTTTCCAAATATAAACATCATCACTTAGTTTACAGTCATTGCCTTCTAGCTTGGTTGATGCTGTGGCCACACACTCCACAAATGAGTTTTATTATAATCTTTTGAAATGTGGCATCGATGGGTAGAAAATGAAATCCTCAAGAGCTCGAAACAAGAATCATGTTTTAAACATGTTAAATTTACAAATATGGCATGTATATATATGATGAGCAGCATATGGCAGGCGGCTATATATGCATATGGTGTTACTATATATACATTAGCTGTATACCGAAAACGCCAGAAAGCGTTCTTTTCAACATTAAATGTTGCCAAACACTCAAACTGAGGGAACGAACCAAGCATG
>JABUQX010123742.1:0-31378 GCA_015478945.1 Trachelipus rathkii | reverse complement strand
AGAGAGAGATATGGTTTGTCTTAAAGTTTAAATAGCGCAATTCCTAAATGGTCAAAATCAACTGTTATTATTTAATTTTATCTTCATGTTAACGTTGGAAATATGCATCGCGCAGTCTCTCACACAGGATATATTTATTTATCATATATTTATTATTTATATTATATTTAGTATTTCTTTTTTTATTTTTATTTATAGTATTATTATATTATATTTTTTTTAATATATAATATTATATTATATATATATATATTATATATATATTATTTTTTATTTTAATATATATATTTTATATTTATTATTTTATATTTATTATTTTATAGTTGAATATTGTGGTTTCACGCTAGTTATTTAAGTTACGTTAGGTAGCATGAATTTACTTTTTTTTTTTTGTAAAGCGGTGTTAGCGGACTGCGTTCCTTTTTTTTATTTTTATCTGTCATACGTTTATTTTTAATAATATTTCGTTACTTTTTTTTTTTTTAGCAGTTGTCACCACCACTTTATATTGCTCACCCGAAATATATTATATATATAATTTATTTATATGATTATATATATATTTTATATTATATATTAATATTATATTATATTATTTATTTTATAGTATTATATTATATATTATTTATTATCTATAGTATATCCATATATATATATATATATATATATATATATATATATATTTTATTTCTACTATTTAAGATAGAATCTTAACTCAATCTTGCTTTCATATGTAACTTCTATTTTTTGAGGCTGACGAAAACATTTTGGTGTCGGCCTTAACTGCGGTTTTGGCTAATGAAATATATTATATACAGTGCCAGATAGCAGTCAATGATTTTTCGTTGTCATGTTTTTATTTAGCTTTGCGTGATGACTGATCATTTTCTTTACATTTTTCTCGCATTTTGTTCAGTGTTTGCCGCTAAAGAGTTGTCGGGCAGATTAGTAAGCAGTGTATGTTTTTTTTATTTTAAGTGACAGTTTCAAGTTAAGTTGTGAAAATGTCCTGTTCTCACGATCAGAGAGATAGTTTAAAGCTCCCTTAGAGGTCCAGTTGTCTTAGGACGTTGAAATGTCAGCTAGGTTTACGTGGTGAGGTCAGCCGGATCGTAGAGTAGTTCGTGTTTTCATCCCTGGCTTTTCACAATAGAGTGTTATGTTCTTCACGTCGAAGGTTTTTTTTTGTTTTCTGATTTTATTTTTGGTTTTTTTTATTTGTGTTGTGTATGAGTTAATGGATAGTTTATTATATAATGCAGTTGTCTCTTCAATATTTTGGATAAAGCGCCTATTAAAAGTGGATGTACAATTTTTATAATTCAGAAGTTACTAGTTGTAAGACAAAATGAACCTATATATGTATTATATAGTATATTATATTTATTTTATATATATATACTAATATATTTATATTTTTTTTTTATATTATTATTATTATATAGAGTATATATATATTATTTTTTATTATATATAATATATTTATTATGTTATTAATATATATATTTATTATATTTATTTACTATTTATATTATATATTATAATTTTTTTTTTTTTGCATTTTATGTACTTTGGTAATACATTTTGGCTAAGTAGTTTTTCCCACTTATTATTTAATTTATCCCTTATAATAATTTCCAATCTTATAAAAAGTGCAACATGACCACAACTATTGTTGCAACTAAATTCCGACCGAGTTGAGTATAAGTGAACATTTATTTTATAGTAGGAAAATATTTATTATTGTACACTATATTTTTATTTATTCTAATATTATTTATTTTTTTATAATATATTTATTTTTATTTATTTTATATTTAAATATATGTATATTTAATATTTTATTTATTTATATATATGTATATGTATACTTATTATTTTGTTATATATATTATTTATTATTATTTATATAATTATATTTGTTCTAATTACTGCACAAGTTTGTAAACGATTTTGTTTAAAGGAAAACAAATCTTAAACGATAATTTTCTTACTCCTTTCGTATATCTGCCACAGATTTAATGGGTATAGTCATTCGAGGTGTAATAATTCTAATTCGTTAGTCATCGGCCGGCTCTCTCCTGAAGATTATTTGATTTCTCTAATATCAACTAAAGTTAAAGACATGATAAGAAGATCAACTCGATTTATTTTATTTCTTATGTTTTTAACTTAAAATAAAGTCGGTCATAATTTATATCTAATTTTGTAAATAGACATGAAATTGATTGTCAATTTCACAGATCAGATCGGAAATCTTTTCAATAACGAAGAAGATCATTTCGTAATTTTGATTTGATAATGCTACAAGAGGAAAAGAAATGGTCATGTTGTTATGTCCGCAGTTGGTAATCAACCGCAGATAACTCCATTACAATATAGATTTATATTTCAATCTCGAGTTAATCCCGAGAACTGATCATAAAAATCCTTTTTTTATAGGCATTTTGTTTTGGTTAGGAGGGATTTTCCTCCGTCAAATATTATAAATTAGCAGATCTTTCAATATGTGAAGAATACATATCACCAAACACACACAGAAACGCATCATTTGCTTTCTTTGAGGATGATAGCGTAACACATCTATTAGCCTACAGTAGAAATGGGAGACGGTAATATGTTGCTAGAGACTTAACTAACATTTTAAAATGCTCCATCTTTTAAAATTTTGCCTCTCCTTGATTTAATAGTAATATTCCTTTTTTTTATCTCGTACTTTCGTTTCGATCCTAACCTGCAATAATTTTTTTCTCCGACATTTTTCCGGCTCTCAGCATTGCCGCTTCCGAAACTCCCTGGCTTTACTGATTGCAAAAGATGCATAACATACTTATAAAATAATCCTCATTTCAATGGAGAAAGCTTATATATTGGTTTGCTGGCGTTCGATATTTCTCTTATTATTATGTAAGTCAACATTTGTGTGATTTTGACTTGAAGCAGGGCTTTCATTTATCGATGTCTAACTACTCTTTCTCCACTTACCAGCATCACAACATTAATTTTAGTCCTTCATTTGAAAAAAAAAAAGAAAAAGAGATATATATCCGGAACTATTTTTGTATTATATATATTATATATTATATATATATTATATACTAGTTGTTTTTTGTTTTTGGTTTTGTTTTTTATAATATAATATTTTATACTTTATGAGTATATTTACTTTTTGGGTGGTTAGTTTATTAGGTATTTTGTTTATTAAGTATACTGGATTGTATTTTTTTACTTATTTTGTTTTTTATATTTTATGTGTCAATCTATATTATATTATATACATTATATAATATTATTTGTATTATTTATATTATATATTTTTTTTTTTTTTATTAGTATATATGCCTCTGTAAGTAACTTTTAGAATTTCGATGTTGGGTAACAATGTTATATTATTTTATTCCCTTTTATTGTTAGTACTTTCAGTTTAATAATGCTTTTTTATTATTTTTTTAAAACCTTTAAGAAATTTTAAATTAATTCGAAATTATGTTTTTTTCCAAATTCATTTTACAAAAAAAAATAATCTTTGTAAAAAAAAACTATAATATTTAATTTAAAATGTTTTTTTCTTCATTTATTATTTTTTTTCATTATTTTTGTTCAATAAATTTATTATTTAATATTTTTGTTTTGTTATTTTGAATATGGTTGGTGATTCATATTTATCTCAACTTTGTTGACATTATATATTTATATTAATATATGTTTTATATTTAGTATAGGTTTATTTATTACTTTTTGATATGTTATTTATTATTTCAGTTATATATATGTATATTATTATATTAGTTTTATATATATATATATATATATATATAGTTGTGTTATTGTAATATTTGTATTTTATTGTGTTGTATGTTTATTTATTTTAGTGGTTTTGTGTATATATTGGGGAGAAAAGGACGTAGGGGCCGGTTGGTATATATCGATGGATTTTTCTCACATTCCTACGCGCTTTTTCCGCTGCTCCTATTTGTGGGTGGCATGGTGTTTCTGTTAAGGTTGTGAAGTCATCTTACACTTACTGTGCCTCATTATGATTTCGTTTTATCTTTCAGGTTATGCTTGTCTGAGACATCCTTTGCTTCTACAGTTAGCGGAAATGGTGTAGGGTGGTTATAGACCTTTTTATGTAATTACTGTTGTCCCGTATTCTCTCACACACATCTACTGACATCACAATTATGCCACATATACATTCTCTTTTAAGAATTACTAGTTAAGATAATTACGAGTTAATGGGTTAATTTTGTAAAGGTAGAGCAGTCAAATTTTGCAGCTTATTGGCTGACGTTTTCACTCTGCCGGTGATTTGAATGTGATAAATAGTTGTTGTATTTTATTTCTATGTTCAAGGTAAATAATTTATTGTTATGTCAGGTATATACCTAAAATGTTATTTTGTATGTCTCGGTATATTTCAACTGAATCATCAGCGTTTCATGGAAATTATTTAATAATTATAATAGATTATAACCTACGCCTGCTTTTCATGAATTAATATAAGTATTATTTCCAAACTTATCGATAACTTATATGAATAAAAATAACCTACATAACTAATAATATATTAATAATAATATATGATAAATAATATAATAATATGTTATTATAATAATAATAATAATATAATAGATATTAATGATAATTATTAATGAAGTAAGTATTTATTAGTTAAGATAATTATTACTAAGAGATATAAAGAATAATATATAATTAGGAATTTAATGAATAGTAAATATTACGCTATAAATATGGATGTTTTGGACAAGTAAATTTATTATTTTTTTTAATATTTATTAATAGATAATAGAGGTTAAGTGGGATATTGGGTTTTTGTGGTTTGAAGTGAAGTGGATGGTTGAGATAATGATAGTTAGAGTATTAATTAATTATAGAGGTGATTTTATTAATTAGTTATATTTAAGATCAATATAACATAAATAATAATAATATAAATAATAATATAACTAATAATAATATAATATAATAATAATAATAATAAATAATAATAATAATAATAATATAATATAATAATAATAATAATAAAATAATAATAAAATAATATAATTAATATATAATATAAATATAAAATAATAATAATAATAATAATTGTAATGTTACAACTCTTCTTTCTAAAACTTGTTTCTAGCAACTAAAAATAGGGCAATCTACTTACCAAATCGTGGTGACCGATGGTGCCTGAAAGAAAAAACTTTGACCACGACAGTTTTGGTTCCCCCGTGGACTGTTTTTAGGTTGCCGACACTTCCACGATTCCCTTCGCCCGCTATAAATATTCTTATAGAAATTTTCTAATCTATCAATCTGCAACAAATATATATATATATATATAATATATTATTATATATATATATTATATATATATATATAATTATATATATATATTATTATACTATATATATATATATAAATATAGTATATATATATTATATATATATACTATATATAATATACTATATATATATATATATATAATATATATTATATATATATATATATATATATATATATATATAATATTAATATATATATATTATAGATATATATATATATATATATATATATATATATAATATTTATAATATATTTATAATATTTATATATATATATATATATATATATATTATATAATATATTTTATATATATTTATATATATATATATACTAGTATAATATAATTATATATTCATATATATATATTATATATATATATTATATAATATATATTATATATATATATATATATATATATATATATATATTTATATAATATATATATACTGTTCCTAAATGGATAACACCACATGAAATGCATTTTATGAACATCGCTGCCAAATTACAAACACATCCTTTATCCGGTTTTTGAATTAGGTATGGTAGATTTTTTGTACCTTTTATTGTGGTAAATGAGCTATTTAATTTGGATGCGAATATTATTTGTATCTTGTTGTCAAATTATTTTTTCTGATAGTATGATCTCTTGAAAACTTAAAACTAAAGAATACCATAATTTAATGTCCAGCAGCAGGTTGCCTGTGCATGCATGGCAGACCGCTCGCTCCATATGGGCACTGCGCGCGAGAGGTGCCGTGGTAAAACAACTTACTCGCGCTGAGCGCGAACAAGTTATATATATATATATATTATATATATATATATGAATAGCTTAAATTAATAATATAAAACATATATAATAATATCTATATATATCATATACTACTCATACCTTATATATATAGTATATATATACGCGGTATATATGATATAATATATATATATATATATATATATATATATATATACTTATATATAATATATATATATATATATATATATATATATATATATATATATATTATTAATTTTTATATATATATATATAATATATATATAATATAGGTTATAATATATATATTAAAACTTTTGTAGCTCAAAAAAAAAAAAAGATACAACTACTAACATGGATAATTTTACTAAAAACAAAAAAAAAATGCCTACCACTTATCTAATGCAGCGTAACTTATAGTACTATATAAATCATTTTGGAAGGACATTGTATATATATATATATATATATATATATATATATATATATTATATATATATATATATATATTATATATATATATATATATATATTATATATATATATATATATATATATTATATATATATATAAACTGCGTAGGAATTGTGGAACGCATCAGCTATCACTGAATGACTTTGAACGTCACCTTCCAATCATCATGGGAAACTGGCTAATAATATATATATTAATATATATATATATATATATATTATATATATATAGTATATATATATATATATAATATATATATAGTATATAATATATATATATATATATATATATATAATATATATAATATATAATTATATAAGTATTTAGAGATGTACGACGATTACCAGAATATAGGCCCCGATACTCTTTTTTTCTTTAGGTGCCGATACGAACTTATTTTTTTAGGTGCCGATACCGATCCCGATACTTTAATTAATACACAGTAATAAGATAAACATTTGTGTACTGCTAGGCAAACTCAGGATGGCATTCCCTGTACAACCAATACTAGTCATTTATTTCATATTTGGGTGTGCCCAAAGTAATTACTCATATTATAAATTGAAATAGTATCTTTAAAGAATAATAAATGCTAATATAAAATTAAAGCTATTTTTTATGTTTGTGTTTATTAAAAAAATATTTCATTTAATTTTCCAGTAAGTATTAACACAGTTTAGCTACTAGCTTTATGTTTTTAACATAGTTACAATTTACAAAGAAGATTCTTTAACTAGCTAACAATTCAAAGAATAAAAATAATGAAAATATAGTTTTCTAGAATAATTCGAAGAAAAGTCACATTATTTCTCTTTATTTGAAACTAATAATAACTAATATACTCATTTTAGATAAAAGATAGATCTCATTCAATACTCAAATTCAAAAATTCTCAAATTGTGAATGCAAAAACATTAAGCCTTTCACTAGTATCTGGCGAGAGCGTGTTCCTTTTTGGGGGTGTTTACATTGCCACCTACACTAAAAATACGCTCGCCCTCCCGACTGATGAGGGAGGGGGTGATAAATTAATTTCCTGCAAGCACTGATAATAAAGGAAACCTTGGCGCATTTTCATGCCACCACATGAAAGGATTCTCGTCTGTAAGCAACATCTTCCTGGTTTCGTCCTTGGAGAACCTTCTCCTCTTTCACTGCTTGCAACTCTGTATTATCTTTTGCTCTCGATGACTGTGTCGTCAAACATTCTGGATGAAAAACACGGGGATGATTCCTTAGAAGTTTAATGAGATGTCAATGCAATTTATTCGGCCATAACTTATCAAAGTCTGACATATCCAAATCCTGCTTTACATCTTCAGAGTAGGTTTATTTGCTGAAAGCCACCATCGTCACTATCAGCTGCTGTTCCAGGGGTGTGCTGATAGAGGCGGTTTCAACTTCTGATTGAAGCTTGTTTTGTTTTTTGTCCAGACGCAGGCATGCGGGCAGAGCGTCAGCTGGGTTATGTATTTAACAGATGACAATTCTAGAAGTCGGTTGCACGCGTCGGAGATGCCCAGTCTTCTTTGTGGGGTGTTCAAGCTGGCCTTAGGGGCGAGATGTTTGATTAGAACCCTTTTATATATGAAACTAGATTTATTAATTGCATTGAGGAGTTCTACTCCGGCCATTCTTCACCCAAAATGTAAGAAGTATCGGCCAAGTACCAGCCATATTAACCAATACCGATACCAAAAAAAATGACCGATACTGGCCCGATATCGATACCATCGGGTAGTATATCAGATTAGGTCAGTTATGATATACCCTAATACTATCAGTCGTGAATAGGGACAGATATATTACCATGCGTATCGAGCTATCTGATTATGTATACCTATACGTGCGATATAAATGATATAATAATATAGATATAATATACTAGTATATAGTATAATTATGTATATAATGTACGTAAGTATGTATATATGATGCGAAATTTACCTAGTAGGATAAAACGATGTTTAGTAACAAATGCTCTTGCATTGAGGTCATCCAAGAAGTCTCAGGTCCTAATTTAAAACCTTTTAAATTCATTACACACCAAACTCCTGCGGGAGGCAAAAGCAAACTTCGTCATTGTCGCCTGACGCTTCCCAAGGGCTTTTCATTGGCGACTCCTTCCGCTCCCCTAAATAATTAGTTTTACATTGAAGTTGCACTCTGGTATTTGAAAGGAAATTTTGAATACATTTTTTCTCCACAAAAGATATATATATATATATATTATATATAATATATATATATATATAATATATATATATTATATATATACTATATAATATATATATATGTATATATACTATATATATATATATATATATATATTATATATATATATATATATATATATATATATATATATGAGCACTAGTAATATATAATAAAAGATATTACAAATTACATAATAGAATATATGCTAGTATTTTTATATAATTATATAATAGTAGATTTTAAAAATTAATATTAGAATTAGCTAAATATAGTATATATATCATATATCCTATAAGTGATTAACTTACTTAGTGTTATATATAGTGTATACTATATATAAAGTATATATATATATATATATATTTAAGTATATCATAATAGAGAGAGGAAGAGAGAGAGAAGAGAGAGAGAGAGAAGCACGAGAGAGAGAGAGATGAGGGAGAGAGAGAGATTATTAACACCTGGCTAACTACACGAGATAGAACCAGTGCTAAGAAGAGGGCAATAATGGTTTAAAGGAAGCGTGCTGAGGTTGGCCAATGAAAGACGAAATAAAAGTCTACGCTACTTATCCATGTTCTTAATTCTTACGATTTAAGCACGCATTTCACAATTTTTGGAGGGATATCGAAATTTTTCAGCAGATATGAAAAACAATGAAAGCAGCGAGTACAGAAAGAGAAAGAAAAAAAGAAAAAGAACCTTCAGTTCGCTTCGCAGCCGATGAAAAATCCAGGCGACCTGGAGCCTTAATTGAAACTTTGGACTCTATGCGGTACTCCTAGACTGAGCATTATTTCCTACTCGAAGAAAGCTAATTTTTAATTTTCATGGTCAAGTTCATTTTTTTCGTTATTATATAGCCAACGGTATATACCCTAGCAGTGGAGAGTTGTCCAAAAATTTTAAGAAACGGTTTTCTGCTTTGTCATACATAGTTTAGCATTCTGGTTCACTCTTCCTATTTAAACCAAACGAAGAGAAAAGCTAACTACCACGGCGATTCGCCAAAGCCAGCTGGTGAACCGGCTTTCCAGCCTCAACACGCGCCTACAATGTATTGATCATGCATTTTGCATGGCGCCGTGTACCGCTCAGCTACACCGTGATCGACGTATGGTGTGAGACTTGTTGTCCATTGATGGTTCTGGTATGCTGTGGTGGGATTAGTTAATTCGGTCGGTTGCATTTGTATTCTCTACATGGAGGTCGCTTTAAACTGCTAACAGAAATATCCGGTTATATCGGCAGCCCTGTGAAGCGAGTTTAATACTACTAATAATAGGTACATTTGTGGCTTAAAAAGTAGATAGCAGGTATAATAGTAGGTTTGGGAGAAATTTCAAATTATGGGTAACGTGAACTCGCGAGGCTTTTATTATTTCAATTGATTCGATAGTGTATTGATCAGTTATTGAATTTTAATTGCGATGTTACTATATCTATGTATTATCTTAGTTCCGCTATTATGCGTTATTTTATTCATTCATTACGTTTTCACCGAGTTATATATTATGTAGTCACTGGCATAGAGTTACGCGAGTGAGTGATTAGTAGTAGGAAGTAGTACTGGTAGTTACACGTAATGTAGTAATCTCACGAGGTGGTAGTAGTGGAAAGGATAATAATTTAAGGTAAATTAGCTTCAAATGATTTGAAATAACCTTTCATCTCGATGAGACTCATTTGATTTTCTTTTAATTCTTTTCCATTGTTTCAAAGTTAAAAAAAAAGTATTTTGCTCAAAATTTTATTTTCTTATTTATTTATTTATGTTTTTACTTGTTGCAGGACAGGAATGAGGAGACGATTAAAAATAAGTCTTATAAGCTACAGTAAAGTAAATGGGAGCGTGGGCTAGGGGCAGAAGTATAGGTATAGTATAGGTATAGGTATACATATATAGTAAGTATAATTATGAAGATAGTCATATATAGTACTATATATGGGACGTATTAGTAATATCGCTACTTATAAGTATATATATACGTACTATTGATAATGGGCCAGAGAATTCCTTACCTGATACACAAGTTTAAAATTTGCGCTTAAAGTCGTGAAGTGTGAGTATTAGGTTGCTCGCGGACTCCACTAATCTCGAATACGGTCCTTCGATTGACCACCTAAAAGTACGAACGATCCTTGCTGATGAGGCGAAGGCGAAAATAAGAAAGACGCAAATAAAATGTAGGATGACATTTGGCTCTCGTAACTTGCGACAAAAAACCTTTCGTTCTCTCTCTCTGTTCTTTGACCTCTCTGCCCAACAGGGAGAACTTCCTCCCGAGCTCGTTTAAAGACCTTCCGAAGTGGTGACTGAGAGGCGCGAAGCGCTGAGAAAAAGCCTACGCGTCGGGTCGAGTTGCTGAGACGTTGTCGGCAGCAGTTGAAACGAAGCGATCATTGCACTCATTAAACTGTGATGCTTGTTTAACGTTCTATGCTATAGCATGTTATATGTCCAACTACGACGGACCCATTTTTTGAAAAGAACGGTTTAGTATGAAAATGGAAAAAAAGAAAAAAAAAAAAAAAAAGACTGCAAACGACTCGTCAGGCACATCCAAACCTAAACTATGGTTGAAGAACCATGTAATAAATTCATTGTTAATATATATAATTAGATATAGTATATTACTTATTATATACTATATATATATTATATAGTATATATATAAGCTAATATAGTATAGGATTGACGTAAATATAAACTAAAGTATATATTATATACTATAATAGTAGTATCATAGTATATATATATATAGTTACTATATACTATATAATAGTATAATATATTTACCACTAATATTATATAATAGTTATTGATTACTAGTTGATATATATATAACTAGTAGTTCAATAATATGATTAAGCCATTTTTCTCCCATTTATTTTGTGATTTCTGTGATTTTTAATTTTAATTACCTTGATTTTTATTATTTTTATTAATTTTTATAATTACCGATTTTTATTAATCTTTTTATATAAAAAAGAAAAAAAAAAAAAACATAAAAAAAAAAAAAAAAGAAAAAGAAAAAAAATTAGTTATCTATTATGAATCAATGATTATTATCATGATTATTTATTATTATTATTATTAATTATTATTATTATTATTATTATTATTATCTTAAACAAACTATTTTAAAAGATACATGCACAACCTAACAGTAAGGTAGCATGTCGCAGATTTAAAAAATATAGGTGTGGTGGTTGACAGTCGCATTTGGAGACATACGGTGCGGTAAGCAATGAGGCTCACACTGCCATTGCGGTGAGGAAAATTTCGGTGGCTGTCGCCAGATCCTACGACAAAATAGTTTGATTAAAGATTTCGTGCGTGCAATGAATACCATTTGGTTGTAACGGCATTGGCTCTCAAGCGTTATCGAATTCATCTTTGGAAGTTCGTTTTCAACTCTGCAACACACGAAACGCGGGGAGAAGAAAAATTTTTAATTATTGTGAAGTACACAAATAACCATTTAAACTCTAAGTAACCCAGAGTGTGAAAAATTGGTTAATAAACTTAAACAATGCGCCCTTTTCGATGCGCGAGTTGCAAAATATGCGAGCATAGTCAGGTTTCCGGTTCAGGTAATGTGCCCGTACAAAGCAAACACTGAGTTCCTAAAAATATCACAGATAGCGCAGTAGGCATCTCTCTTATCAATGCCCGCCCATTAGTATACCGCCCGTATTGGTAGTCTAGAGCATGTGGCGACATGAAAATGGGGAAAAGAGTTGGTAATTCTTACAAGACAACGAAATAGATTAACTATGCAAAAAAGATTGGTAGTTGCCCACGATGACGAAGCCAGATCATGAAGATTGTTTTAATTACTTAAAATTTTTGTAAATTTTAAACGAAGCCCAAAAGATAAAATAAATTTTCATGTTTGTCCATCTTACCTAGTAATGGAACTTTTTTGGGGGAATCGGTCGTTTTCCCAGATATAAAAGAATTGGTATTATTAAATTTATTATTGCAATTATGTCATATTAATTATTATTATTTATTATTAATTATTATTATATTATTATTATTGATTCATTATTTTATTATTACATATTATTATTATTATTATTAATTATTATTATATTATATTGGCTTGTCGTAATTTTCTAATTTCTTATTCATGATTTTTATTTAAATTAATTAGTTGCGATGATTAGTTATTTATTTATTATTATTATCTCTTTTATTATTATTGATTATTATTATTGTTATTGGATTATTTATTATTATTATTATTATTAATTATTTTAACTATTATGTACTTATATATTATTATTAATTAACCTACTATTATTATTAAATATTATTATTATTAACATATTAATTATAATTAACTATTATTTATTAACTATTTGATTATTAACTATATGAATTATTATTTTTATTCATTCTTATTATTATTATTATTGAATTATTATTATTATTATTAATTATTATTATTATTATTATTATTATTATTTGGCAAGTGTATTGTTCTGATTTGGCAGCGCTCTCCGTTCTGACATTAGTACATCGCGCTTAGTATTATATATAGTATGATGATATAATATATATATATATATATAATATATATATATGATATGATAGTATATATAGTATATACTTAGTATATATATATAGTATTATATTGTATAGTAGTCACTATGCTATATATAGTATATATAACTCATATATATATATAGAAGTATAAGCACACACTCGTAGATTACTTATATCAGTTAATTTAGTACAGGCAATGTACTGTATTTCAGTACCCTATGACCTCGTATAAATCTGAAGGTATTTAGATGCGTAAACAAGTTCTACTTATTTTACGATATCGGTTGCAAAGTTGCTGTGCTATGAAAACTGGGTAAGCATTTAAATTGGTTAAAACAAATTTACGTTCTATAAACTGAAATTTTAAATGTTAAAATGAAATTAAGAATAAATAAAAATAAAAAAATTAAAAACATACATACATAACATTTAAAAAAATAAATAAAATAAAAAATATTGTAAACATGTGCGGCGTCGAATATCTTTCCTTTCCTAAAAACTGTATTACGAGTCTGTAATAACCAAAGAAGGTATCATTAATCTGTTGAAAATTTTTCCTCTTTTACATTATCATAGATATATATATATATATTATATATATATATATATATATATTATATATATATAGTATAATATATAAGTATATAGGTTATTATACTTAGTATCTAGTAGGGGTATATATTTCACGTGAGGTAATATTATTATTAGATATGATAGGTATACCGGTATGATATATGATAACTTGATATAGGCTATATATACTTAGTAACATATATATATATACAGTATATATAGTAACGTATAGTAGTACTATACTACTGATATATATATTGAGTAGTATATAGGCTATATAGTATGATAGATATAATCTTACTGGTAAGAATCTGTGCTTATGAATTGAGGGTGTAGTGAGTATGGGTAGTAAGAATACCAGTAATGTATGAGGTAATAGTAGTATATACCCTACTATATATTTTTAGTTTCCAAATTTGAATCGGTAAAATATAAGCAGTATAAGACCACAAATTAATGTCCAAATTGACCAGTTTATATATCCTATTAAATAAAACACATTTTTATTTTTTTTTGTGTTGATTTTTGTAAAAGTTCGATTTTTTATTATTCATTTTTGTTGAAAACGATGTTAATTAGTAAACTTACCTCGCTCTCAATTTTTCCAAAAGCATACACTCACCTGTTTATTCGCTAGTGCATGCAGAGATAGCTGCACAATAAGTAGTACTAGCTGTATAAAGCGCACGCTCGACCCTTATTAAGTGGTATACTGATAAGTTCTGAGATACTACTACCTATCGCACCTGGAATATTGTTTTTCACCAGATTTGCGATAACAATATAGATAAATAGTACTATTCTATATTATTATATAATATAGTATATGTTAGTATTATATATTATATATTATATATATATATAATATATATAAGTACGTATATATATATATATGACTGATATATATACTTATATATAACTTACGTACTAAAGGATCGAAATTACGCGCGACAAACCCTGGGATCTGACTAAACACGCTGTGCTGGGCAAATCATGTTGTAACACTGAACATAGGTACAATAGGGTCGGAAATGCACGTTGAGGAGATATAGGCACCCGGCACTTACCCGACTGAGGTAAGGATTGAAACCATTGTATAATTATATGTTTATTTGTTGCATAAATAGTAATCAAGGATAGTTGTGTGATGTGTCACTAGCCATGCGCTCGCGCGACAATGTTTCAAGTCATAGTAGCGTGTTCAAAATGGGCAAACCACTTCCATCCGACGCGAGTGCAGACTTCTAACACATTTCGTCAATTACTAGAAGCGACTCATCGGAGCGTTCCACAAGCGTGCTCACTAAACTGGTCAAAATCCGTTGGGGGAGTATAGCTTGTGCACCAGAGGGCGTTAAGAGAGGCTTCGTGGATCAGTTGGTCCCATGTATCCTATACCATTACGTCATTTAAGCGTTCCATAAATATAGTGAATCTGAAGGGATTGAATGAATCGGAGGGGAACGTATAGAGGAATGCAACAATAAACTGCCTGTCTGTCCGAAGTCCACGCGATGTTGGGTATGATCGTCGCAAGATATCGGTTGGCGAACGGGGCAGGTGCTAAAAAGTGGCAGAGCCCATCATGGTCCATAGAATGGATCCACATACTTCTACGGATACCCAGAGGAGACACGTTCCTCAGAAGGAGATCCGGCACTATCGTTCCAAACGAAATAAAGATTGGAGCTTGAGCTGTTTCCAGCACCTGCTCTGGTAGGAAAATAGTGCACATCGATAAGGTTGCCACGTATGCATAGCAGCCCCTACGATTAGCACTCAGGGAAATCTGCAGTCTCGGATCGAGCTGCGCATGAAGTAATCGCCATGGGGATTGGTTGTGGGCCAATTGGTGGGCGTGGTTATGAAGAATTTGTATAGCAGGTCATCTCGACAGAAGGATCGCCTTTACATCAGTGGTAGAGGATCCCTGGACTTGCAACGCACCGTGTTCTGCTGACTGGCGTCTCCGGGTGCAGAACCAATTGCGGGAAGTGCTACGATCCTCGCGGTGCAGTAATGTATTCTCGCCGTCGAGAGACTCAAGCAATCGCTGTAAATGGGTCAAGCACGGTACACATCTCATGCACGGCAAGGAGCGTTCAATACGGTCCGATGGGAGCATTCCTACCATTGGCGCCACGAACAAAGGTTTCGTGGACTAATGTGTCGAACCCGTTGCTGGAGAACATGAGCGTCCTGCCGCACTATGCCTGGTTATAGATCACGAACAACAGCGTCGCAAGCGCTGTCGCTGGGTAGGTATCAAGACGTTCACGTTCAGCGACAATTCTCGCGAAGGATGGCGCGCGAAGGGCGTGTGATGTGTGTGGTCTGTCTTCCTATTAGTGAAACGTGGCCCAAATTAACAATCTTGTTGCCATCACTACTGTTCCTCCGTCTCAGCCACGCCCCAATACATTAGTAACATGTCAGGCATGTTCACGATAAGGAAAGTACCCAAAGCACCAATAGTCACGGAGTCAATATGCGGGTATCCTGGTAATAACGTACACCCCATGGGCACAATTTCGCTTGTTCCCCAGTCTACAGGTGGGGAAGGGAATAGAGCCCCCTATCAGCGCGTTTCCAAGCGTTCTAGTTTGCAAACGTTTATCACAATTTTACAGCTCGCTCTCACTATGCGAGACATCGAAGTACTATTGACCTCAGGACCATACCCGTACTGAGCCTATGCCCATGCTCCCCGCGAGAGTGCGGTTGACAGGTCTAAACCGGTGCCATTGAAGCTGCCACTTCTACACCATCGCAGATTGACCTAAGTTCATCGTTAAAAGCATAACGCATCTGTGAGCCCAATTTGTTTCCTGGTTTTTGTTTTCGTGTCGTTTTTTGTCAGATGTGCCCAGGGTTTTGTCCCCAGTATACTATTTCAGAATGCCCCCCCTATAATAGTATTATATATATATATATAATATATATATATATATAATATATATATATATATATACTATATATATATATATAGTATACTATATATATATATTACTATATATATATATACTATAATATATTAGTATATAGTGTACACTCATTTCGAGCCGCAGTTGGTAAATTTCTAATTGGCACATCAATATAAACTAATAAATTGCTCGGTAAGGTCGTTCTTCAAGGATCTGCTTTTTTTCAATCTCAGACTTTCGAGTCTATGCGCAAGTACACAACAGACCTTCACATGTAGAAGTTCGCGTCTCAAAAAATTGATAATAAAATTAATAGTTTTTATCAGTAGCAAGTATCAATATATTTCTTATAAACTGCTTCTCAGCAGGCTAGTGATATGTAGGTGATATATATATAATAGGTATATATATATCTATAAGTATATAGTATATATATATATTGATAGTAATAATATATATATATATAATATATTAGTATATATATATATATTAGAATATATATATATATCTAAATATATATATTATATGATACTAGTATATATTATATAGGGTAACTAAATTAATTAATATGCATTATATATGTATCTATATATTATCTATATATCTATATTATATTATATATATAATACTCATCACCTGAGATGTATATATATATATTATATACATATATATATATATATATATATATATATATATATCTGATATATATATATATATAATATATATAATTATAATATAATACTATATATTATGAGTATTAAGGTACAGTATATATGAGAGTATATGAATACTTATAATATACTATATTTAGCGTCATAAGTATATATATATAGTATAGTATAAAACATGATACTATATAGTATATAAGTAGTTACATTAGAATATAGGTATCATTATAGTATATATATTATATAAGGTGTATCATACATTATATATATAGTAACGCTAGCGTATACTATATATATTTATACTATTATATATTATATATACTAGTAAATATATATATACTTATATATTCATAGTATATATACTATATTATATATATATATAAGCTATATAAAATCATATATATATATAGTTATATTTATAGAATCACTAATAATATTATGCATTACCCGGTAATATATATAGTATAATCATACTATATATTAACTACCCTATATATATAGATATATAGAGTATATATATGATATATATATATGAATAGCCCAGCAAAAAAGTATATATTATAGTATATATTATTATAGTATTATACTAGAATATATATATATATATAAGTAATATCAAATATATATATAGTATATACTCACTAGTGTCTATATAGTAGTATGATAGATATCAGTATGATACCGCTCGTTGTACTATATGATAGTATTTAGTACTATATATATAATATCTTTTAGTATTATCGTATTATATATACTAATACCCGCACTGTGTAATGTCTTATCGGACATTTTTTTTTTATTATTTAAATATTTATTGCTGAACTTGTTAAAAGCTAAGCTTTTTATAGTCCTACAGGTAAAAGGTTTTCCAAGTTTTTTGTAGTGTTTCTTGATACATTAATATTTCCACCGTCTCTTAGGACTTCCAAAGGCAATATTTTCCCCCTTTCCAAACTCTCCCATTAACTTCTATTTCCCAAATCCATTCCTAGAATTTTGTGGGTTCTGCTTATTTATAATTTTCCTCTATCTCTCAACTTCACCTAATAGATTTTTTTTAATTTTAGTGATAATGTCCCTGATATCTTTATTACAGTCAATATCTTCAGGTAGGCTAATTGTTTAAATGTGTCGTAGACGTACTACCGGCAACGTGATCTATAAATTCAAAAGAGTTTTCATTGTTTTTTTTAACTTGTTCTACCTCTTTAGGCCTTGACCCAAATATGCGGTTACAATAATTAATGTTCACAAAGGTAGTAATCATTTACAAAGTCAATTAAAAAAAAAAAAAAACCAAAGATCATCATGAACTTGCAGATCCCAATATTAATTGTGACATTCATCACTAAAGTTCTACCAATTAACAAAATATTGCATATTTTTTTCAAAATCTAACAAAGTGAAGTCGTTTTTAAATTTTTACACTAGTATGACCTTGAGGTTAATGAATGACTTGTTTAATTAATTTAGTTTATATATATATATTTATATATATATATATATATATATATATATATATATATATATATATATATATATATATATATATATATATATATATATATATATATATATATATATATATATATATATATATATATATATATATATATATATATATAAGCTATTATAGAGGACGATCCAGGAACGAAAATCAATAATTAATGTATCGTTATTTTAATAATTTTAGGAGTAAATACATTAAATTTTTGGGTAAACTAACTAACCTAACTTAACCTAACCTAACCTAACCAAACTTAACTAAATTAACCTAACCTAATATTAGCGGTCATCTTATAAATGTCTATATATATATATATATAGATATACCTATGTATATATATATTTATATATGTCTCTATATATTTTTATATATATATATATATATATATATATATATATATATATATATATATATATATATATATATATAGATAAGACTTTACTTTGGTACATGCATTTATCTACAAAACTACAAACAAATGACATTTTTGTAATCCGTGAAGAATTTTAGTTCAGAAAATGTAATAAAAAAAAATAGAAAAGTCTTAAAATAAGATTTTCATATTTATAATTTAAATACGATGTAAGATACTCCTCCAAAAAGTATTAATTCCGCTCCAAGGACCACCACACTTGCCAGAAATGAAAATCATTTTTTAGGGGGCTCGATCCGACGGTGGGACAGAGGACGTGGTCGTCGTCCCCGGTAAAGGCCAGAAGGGCCCCTTTTTTTCCATCTTGTGGGGGTTCCGGGGGGGGGGGTTCCTTTAGTTAAAAAAAAAAAACGATAAAATGATAAAAAGCAATTTTTGGAAACTGGCGCTCCTTGGCGCGTAATAATACTCATAAACCGAAATTCTTAAAACATCGCACATTTCCATTTTTTTTAACTTATAATTTTTTTTTATACAAAGTTAACTTAGTTTTCTATATGTACTCCACTTAAATTTTTACGCCGATCAAGGAAAACATTGTTTATCACTCTGCTGTAGTTTGTAGGGTAAATGCATGTATCAAAGTCTGATATATATATATATATATATATGCTCATATATATATATATATATATATATATATATATATATATATATATATATATATATATATATATATATATATATATATATATATATATATATATATTTTTTTTGTTTTGTTAATTTTTTTATAAAATATATAAACGTGAGAATTTCCTTGAACTACATGAGTTGCTATTTCCCGTGCTTGCAATTTAAGCACGTTCATACGAAAAATGTAAACAAACAAGATGGCGGCGTGGTAGGTCCGTTTGGTTTGATGAATGTTTCATTCAATAAAATTAGCTTTAAATCTAATTTCTTCCAAATCGATAAACTCCATCACAATAGTTGATCAATTTTTTGTAATATAAACCATTTGTTATTAGTTTTATTTCTGTTTATCCGAAATCGACGAGCTCCATCACAACAGCTGATTTCAATTGTTTGCAAAACAAAAGTAAACCTCGCAAGAAATTGTGTTCGTTTTTGCACGAAATTCAGGCAATTAGTATCGAGTGTATGCACGAATGGCGAAAACGGTCTATAATTCTAAATATAAAAAACGATATAATAAAACTCTAAATTACAATAAATTTCGCGAGTCGCTTCCATATTTACTATTTATAAATTCGAATATTTTCGTGAGTGGCAGAAAATGGGGATTAGGGACGGGGGTCGATTGGGGGATTTAAAAAGGTAAAAACAATACCCTCATATACTACTACTTCCCACCCCCCACCTCTCCACCCATCATTTTGTTTTTGAAAAGTAATTTCTTCAAAACGCACGAGGTTAGTCTCGATATATATATATATATATATATATATATATATATTTAAAACTATATATATATATATAATATATATATTATATATATATATATATATATATATATAGATAAATAAATATATATTTATATGTATAAATATATAAAGGCACAAAACAATGTGTACCAATATAATCATTAACTACATATATTGTTATTGGTTGACAAAATATTGATAATAATAATAATAATAATAATAATAATAATAATAATAATAATAATAATAATAATAATAATAATAATAATAATAATAATAATAATAATAATTGGATCCTTAACAACACGTGTTTTAATATATATATATATATATATATATATATATATATATATATATATATATATATATATATATATATATATATATATATATATATATATATATATATATATATATATATATATTTATATAATAATATAGAGCACGGTATATTGCAATAAATCACAAAAACAATATACAATTTACACTAACAATCTATGCAATTATATTTTATAAAATATTTAGAGTATAGTAATTTATAAAGTTCAGCAATAAAAAGCTAGAATATCACAAACTGTTTAGTTATATTATTAAAGTTAGATCGTAATATCATCAAAAGTTAAAAAAAAAAAATATCGCAATGCTGCTTAGTAACAAAGTTTAGAAAATATTCGCTTAAAATCCTCGATCTCAAGATCATTATCTTTCTCACAAGCACTTACAGAGTTCACTTTAGTAGTTAGAAACGAAGTAAAAGAAAATAATTACTTTTAATGTTCAATAGCGGGAAGTACAAACTGAATTTGAGTCACTCAAGAGAACGAACGAACGCACACTGTATCGTGAGTCGATTGATAACTGAGTCGTCGAGTCGCCAAGTCATGCGATCTTCACAGCGACTTTTGAGCAAATAACAATAAGTCTTATCTATAAAATTACACAATATCACGAATCCAAGAGATTAGAAGAACGTGACTTTGTTTTCTAATATATTCAAATGTAAAATAAAAATAAAAGAAATTATTTTTCATATATAAAAAATAAAATCTTATCTTTATTTTAAGAGAGCCCTTGTCATAAAAGTTTATATATATATATATATATATATATATATATATATATATATATATATATATATATATATATATATATATATATATATATATATATATATATATATATATATATATATATATATATATATGGGCGTAGGGAGGGGTGCAGGGGGGGGGCACTTGCCCCCCTCTAAATCTTGGCGAAATAAAAATTATGAACCTTATATGTTTGCCAGACGACGTTTTAAGGGTTTTGTTAGTAGAAAAACTGAAAAATACGTCAATCGATAGTTAATGATAATTACTAATTAATAGCGTATTATATTATTTTTACTGAAGTTTTAATGTGTTTTCGTTTTCGTATTGGCTTTCATAAACTAGCTTTGTGCTTTTATGCTGCTGGATTCTTCTGACGGTATTCTCCTTCGAGCTTTCAGTATGTCGATTAGCATTTGGAGGAGGTGCCTATTCAGGTGTTCCATTGCCCCTTTCTTTATTCCCTTCCTCTTAATGTATTTCCTATTTATATATATATATATATATATATATATATATATATATATATATATATATATATATATATATATATATACTCTCATATATATATATATATATATATATATATATATATATCACTCAGCCTTTCTACCCCCTAAATGAAATCCTGCCCTTACTATATATATATATATATATTTTATATAGGTATATATAATAATATATAATATGTATAACATAATATGCTCCTGTCTAACTTATGTATAGAGTATCAATAATATATGTAATATGTCTCTCCACTCTTTCTCACTCTCCTCTCACTCACTCTCCACTGCTGCTCCTTATATATACTCTTTCTTTCTTTCTTTCTTTCATACTTTCTTTCATCCTGCTCTATCGCCACTATATATATATATATATATATATATATATATATTAATAAGATAATTGGACTCGGATTTCGACTATTTCGAATATCTGATACCGATACAAACTATTTATGACCTTTAAACTATCAAATCAGAGTCCGATTCCGATACACCAAAATTTACCGATTCGGAAAACCAAAGACTGATTTTGAATACGATTTCACAATCCTCGCCATTTAATTTTGTACTTTTTAAAGTTTGTAAAATAAGTTTTCTGTCTTTTTAAAATTTGGGAATATGTCTTTCCCATTCTCACTGTTTTTCCCCCCCCTAAAGCTAGTCTCTCTCTCTCTCTCTCTCTCTCTCTCTCTCTCTCTCTCTCTCTCTCTCTCTCTCTCTCTCTCTCTCTCTCTCTCTCTCTCTCTCTCTCTCTCTCTCTCTCAGCTAATAACACATAGTTTTTGGATAAGATGGTGAATATCAAAAATTCAAAAAGATTTTTATTATTATTATTATTATTATTATTATTATTATTATTATTATTATTATTATTATTATTATTATTATTATTATTATTATTATTATTATTATTATTATTTTTATTACCAATATTATTATTATTTTTATTATTATTATGTTATTGTATTGCATTATTATTATTATTATTATTATTATTATTATTATTATTATTATTATTATTTAATTAATTAATTAAATTAATTAGTGTCAAATGAATGACGTATTCTCTTGGTGCTCATTAATTCATTATTCTTGTTTGTCTCTTTGTACAAATTTAATAAGATTTGTTTCTCTTTGTGCTTTCCCACTCATTATATATACTATATATATATATATATATATATATATATATATATATATATATATATATATATATATATATATATATATATATATATATATATATATATATGTGTGTGTGTGTGTGTGTGTGTGTGTGTGTGTGTGTGTGTGTGTGTGTGTGTGTGTGTGTGTGTGTGTGTGTGTGTGTGTGTGTACAGAAGAGGAAGAAATGAATGCGGATTCAAATAAGGAAGAATTTTTCAATAATTAATAATTTTAAGGGTAAAAAGAAGATTATAAACCTAACATAATCTAACCCTAACCTATTCTAACGCAACGTATAGCATACACCATATTCAAGAAATTTGAAAAATGCCTCTAATACATACTTGTGCATATATATATATATATATATATATATATATATATATATTCCTTCCTCATGCCTTCCTTCCATTCCTCTCTCTCTCTCCTCTCTCTCTCTTTCCTCCTCCTCCCTCTGTTCTTTATGGGATCTATATATATATATATCTCTCTCTCTATATATATATATATATATATATATATATATATATATATATATATATGCTGCGTATATATATTTGTTAATGTGTTTTAGTTTTATAATATTCTTGTATAGGAAGGATCAGCAAAGAAATTCAAAAAAAAAAACACCCAAAAAAATACTACTGTACGAGAATTTGAGAAGTATATTTATAAATTTTAATGCTTTGTTGGCTCGATCCCTTCTTCATAGTGTTTTCTTTTTTATTCTATAAAGTTGGTTGGGAAAATTTTAATACTTTTAGAATATTAAAATATTTCGAAAAAGGTCGTAATCCAAGCCATGTCAACCATTTATATGCATATATTTGGCTCAGGGATTTTTTATTTCTTTTTATTTGCATCCACCAAAGTCTGCACCCTTTAATCAATTCGGAAGCCTTAATTCATAATTATAGTTACAAAGTTTTCTTCGCTGTCGGAAAAAGAAATTTCAGTCATATTTCTGGTTCCAGTATTTGGGGTCGAGTTTTACGTGTGTGAGAGTGTATTTGTGTGTGGGTGTTAGTCTGTATGTATGTGTAAGTGTGTGTATGTGTAAAAGTGCATGGTAGCCAGAATGAACGTGAACGTGTCGAAGAATCCAATTTATTTTGTTTATTTACTCAGCACTCCTAAGTAAATTTTACAGCTGAAAAAAACGGCTAGTGAGCATATATCAAGAGCGAACCTTTATTAGGGTTTAAAGTGTTTTCAGTTGTTTTATTTATTTTCAGCGTAATTTTCGAGCGAATTTCTAAATTTTGGAGAAATGAAAGGGCAAAATTCGTTTTATTTCATTTAAGGTTTTCTCTTCATTAATTTGACAAGAAAAATATTATTACAAGATTTAGGGTTCAACTTCTGTAATATTTTAACATATTTTAGATATACTACGGGAAAATATGATCAATGTATATTTGATATGGTTATATATCAGGGTTATAGCATGATGATATGCTGCTTTCACAACTTCTATCCATATAATATTTAAATTTAAAATTTAAGTTTAGAATAAAGCATTTGTTAATATAAACGGTAAAAAAAAAATTAGAATTTTACAACAGCTAACCAGAAAAATTGAAACATGTGCCTTTTATGTTGGTTATATAAAGATGAATGACGATTGTGAAAGGATCCACGTTTTTGTGGGCGAACTCCCGTTTCGAGACAGAAATTCCCGTGGTTCCCATCAAAAATATCATTTGGGAATCTGAGTCCCATTTTTACCCATAAATTATGACAGGAACACATCCGATCAAGGAATGGATGTCTAGACCGGATATTAATGAAATAATTACGTAACTACCGTTTATATTAATCAAATGTATATTCCTCCATTTTCTAGTACTGAAATAAAATTTTAGTAATGGTTAACGCAATGGTCAAAAGGTAATTGAAAAAGGAGGAAAGCAAAAACCATTCATTTATATATTTATGTTAATGTTTATTTTTGTTTTCGAAAAAAAGATAATTTAAAAAATTGTAGACAATTAAAAAAAAAAAAAAAAAAAAAAAATACCTGTCGATTATTTTACTCCTCAACCATTTTTGCTATCAAAAATTTTGTGGGTATCACACCTTAATGAAGAATCAAATCAAAATATAACATTTTATATATTTATTTTTAATTTTAAATCTTAGAACTAACGAGCTTTTTTGTCCTTTATTGAGAAGTGGAACTTTTCTAGAGAGTTTCTCCTCTAGGGTTTGAACCAGTGACCTTACACAACGAATTCAATTTTTTTATCACAAAAGCTATGATACATTTTTTTTGTACCTTTTTAATATACGTTTTTGTATTTTAATATTTTTTGGGCACCTTTTTAATGTGACATTTTTATGGTACTTTCTAAATATACTTTTTGATACTTTTTTAATATCGTACTTATTGGTACTTTTTGCATTTTTGAATATACTTCCTGGCATTTTTAATATGGTACTTTTTGATACTTTTTCTAACTTTTTTAATAAACTCTTTAAAAAATATACCTACTAAATATCAAACATCATGATTTATTATTATTATTATTATTATTATTATTATTATTATTATTATTATTATTATTATTATCATTATAATTATTATTATTATCATTATCATTATAATTATTATTATTATCATTATTATTATTATTATTATTATTATTATTATTATTATTATTATTATTATTATTATTATTATTATTATTATTATTATTATTATTATTATTATTATTATTATTAACTAAGAAACAAACAATACTTAAGATGATAGGAATAACTTATAACGATAACAGAAATCCACATTTATCCCCGCAAAAAGTAATTTGATTTTTAAGGTCTGATAAAGATATTTTTTTTATATTATTTTCAGCTTATTTTGAAATTATTTATCAATAATTAAATTTGGTCCTTATCAATCAATCCTAAGGACTTTTGCCGATTTCAATGATTTTTACTGGGAATGTCAGAAATATGTTGTAATAAAGGAATATCGTTATGAAAACCATCGAAGCCCCCTCCCCCCCTTCTCTCCCACTCTCCCTCCACCTCTCTCCCTCTCCCTCCCCTCTCCTTCCCCCATTTTTATAATAATAAAAAAAATTATAAGCACCCAAGATTTCATTTTTATAACATTTTTTTTTCTTTGGAGAAAATAGTAAGAAATAAAATCGCAGTTTCAAATTTTCATGAAATTTACGTGAAACGTTTAAAATGAGCTGTAAAGAAAGATGGCTTATTCAGAAACAACTTCAGAAATGGCTCTGAAAAGGTATGAAGTCTAAAATTATATTTACAACGTAAAGTTAAATCTTACTACGACATGATTTTTTTTTCTAACTTTTTTTTTTTAGGTTTATGGTGTTAAAAACAATATTTTATTATTTTTTCCACCACTTACGGATCAGATTGTGCTTGGGAGGAACCCGTAATAAAATAACGTGGGCATTTTCGGGGAGTCCGTCATTTTATTAACTTTAATAATTTATTTCTAACCAAAAAAAATTGTCTAAGGTTTCCCATCTCATAAGGTACCTACTTTTTGATCTTTCTATTTTTTCAATATAATTACTACTACTACTACTACTACTACTTGCTATACTAATAATAATAATGACAAATAATATATAATAATAATAATAATAATAAATAATATATATATATAATAATAATAATGTATCAGCAATGTAATAATAATAATAATAATAATAATAATTTTATTTTCAAATCACAAAATCTGATTTAGGTGGTATATGAAAATATTATTTTAACCAAAATATTGTGTGAAATCATGAGTCAGCAAATATTCGTAAGTTTCAAAATTAGTTTTGCCAATCTTTCAATTGGTAAAATGAAAAATATTATAAAAGTTTCCGGTCGGCTTTCTTTCCGATTTAACCATACAGCTTCGCAGTGCCAATTGCTTCTATACCTTCATGCAAAAAGGACTGAAACTACTGGGGATTCTTCAAACCTTGACCGGCTCACCACCGATTAAATTACATCAAAAAAAAAAAAAAAAAAGAAAAAAAATAAAAAAAAAACGGCGACTTTACACCAGCAGGGGGTCCGGCACCACTAGCAACCACCAAACGTAAAAAAAAAAACTCTAGAAAAAAAACACAACACAAAAACACACAAAAAAAAAAATAAAAGGAACAAGAAAAAAAGAGATAAAACCAGATAGCCCTCACCACCCCCCCTGGAAGCACTATAAGAACCAGCCTGATACTCCGAACCTGGGTAGAGGTAGAGATAAAAAGGCAAAAAAAAATTACAACACTCAACGGCGCCATTCCACCAATCCCTGAAACAACTAAAAAAGAAGAATTTTTAGGTTACTCAACATCAAAGACGTTAAATAAATAAAATTAATTTCACAGGATCATCGAAGACCAGAGTTACTAAACACTAACATATAGAACAAACGTGGACACTCCTACCTACCAAGTACTGAGAACGTTAATAGTGTAATTGAAAATGAAATAAAAAATAGGATTAAAAAAAAACAGGAAATAACAAATATAAGAACACAAATCTGCTTCCTCGCTAAAGAAAGAAATAATAAATAAAAAAAAAAATAAAAAAAAAAAAAAAAAAAAAAAAAAAAAAAAAAAAAAAAAAGAAAAAAAACCTAAAAAATATAATAAAAAAAATTTTTTTTTTTTTTCAACCTTTGAGGGAAAACGAATATTTGCTGAATGTAATAAACCTTTCATGTTGTTTAACTTTAAGGAAACTGTATACTTATTATTGTATTAATACTATAATTTAGTGAAAAAACAAACTTCATTTAGTGTCTTTTATTTCAAAATTTAATTCAATTTTCCAATTTTTCGGTTCACCTCTCTGCAAACCCACGTGTAACCATTTGTTTATAAAACTAAAGTAGTGTGAATTGGGTTTTTCCTCGTGAACACTACCTTCACTAAATCGCTTTACTCAGCGAAAAATTTCCTTCCGTTTTCTTGAATTTATTAGTCACAATTCGATCCTAATCTTTCTATATTAATTTTTCTTCCATAATTATTACTGCCAAAATAATTGGCCAAAATAATTTGATTATCTTTCACAAAGTTAAGACATGTTATAAAAGTGGAAATGTTCCAGTAAATACTCGGCCGGAACCGAAACTTGTGACAAAAAAATCATCGGTTCCGGTACATCCCTTATATATATATACTATATTATATATTTAAAGTATATATATATATGTATATATATATATCATAATATATTATAGTTATTATATATATATTATGGTATAGTATTACTTATATATATTATAATTATAATGTATATATTATAGTTATATAACTATAGTTAAATATATATATATACTATTACTAACTCAGTATCATTATTATTGTCTGACACTAGATCTCTATACCTATATAAATTATACATATTTTTATTAGTTTGTTATATGCATGGATTACTTACCTTCCTCTATTTTAGTATTAAATATAATCTTTATATATTCAAACTATACGTATGTTATTTAGGATTGGATTATATATTATAATATAGTATATCTATATATATTATAATATATATATATAATATTATATATATTATTATATCATTACTATTTATATATAATATATATATATTATATATATTATATATATATTCTCGTATATATCTATATTTTTCTATATTTATATATTATATATATATATATATTAATATACCGTATAATATATTATATAATATTATATATATATATATAGGGTATCTCTTTATTATATATATATACTCTTGACTAGTCTTATATATATAATATATATTATTAGATATATATATATATTATATTATATATATAGCTACCCCTACCATAAAAATTAATGTATCTATTATAATACGCCTAGTACTATATGTGTGACTATATTTTATAAATAATAGTTATTTATTGTTATTAGTAATTATAGAGTATACACAGGGTCTTCACACTTTCTTGGAAAGTCAGGGAAAAAAATGGCAGGGAAAGTCAGGGAAACGGTTTTTTATTATAGTATGCTAAAATCATGGGATATACTTCACAAAAAAAGTCAAAGGGTAATTTTAAATTTCAAAAACATATGAAGAAAGATCCATGGACCAAGTTGCACTATTTTTGATATATTTTTTTCATCTTGCATTGAAAGGAAATTTTCCAATGAGAGATGTATTTGATAAGGTAATGAAAAGGATGGGCGCAGGAATGACATATCCATAAAATAATTTACTTCTATCCTGTTTCTTTTTATTTTTAGTATCACTTATTACCTAACTATTTCTTGCCTATTCTGTTCGTAGAGCGTTGTCCCAAGTTCATTCCTTTCGATTGAAGGTTGATTGGTATATGATGTGTAGCACGTGTATGGACTTATGACTTAATCTGTTTTATATCTTTTTTCTTTTTTAGGGATTACTAACTTTTTGAGATGTTTATTTTTTGAGGTTGATGAAGTGATTTGGATTTTTGTGCAGTTGAAGATATTTAATTATTTCTATTTATAAAATGACTTCAAACAAAAAAACTAACTTTCATAACGACCCAGTGTTGGACGTCAAAACTGAACCCCACAAGATTTAATCAGCGTGGTTGGGTAAAGGACCTCCATGATCTAGTTCCAAGGACACTGACACTATAGCATACTGTAATAGGATATGTAAAAAGAACTTTATCTATCCAACATTGGACGCCTCCAAGGCCGAAGTTTCACATTCAAGAGGAAACTTCATTTTGAATTTAATTCAAACTCAGGCAGGACCACACCATCATTCGAAAAAAAACTTTTCGTTAGGTACTGTTCTAATAAATACAAAATTATATAGTGAAAGTTGTGCACTGAAAATTTATGCCATTCCATCAACTTCTAATATACTCAACCAATTGATAAATTGACCCTGAGTGATATCATTAATAACCCAACCAAAAACCAGTTTATCAATCAGTTTCACTTTTTCATTAAAGATGATGTACAAGATCTGAAATACTATGGGCAATAAAGGTGGTGGATGATAAAATGTCTTTAAACTCGTATGCAGATATAAGGGAAACATTTAAATTAATGTTTCCAAATAGTGCTGTAGCTTCAAATTTTAAAATGGGTCTGATGAAATGTAAATATCTGAATCACAGATTCTGTTGCTGAGAAAGAAAAAGCACTATACTCTACTTTGCAGTGAAGCTCCTTCTACCTTTGAATTAAAATTCAAAATATTTTTGGATGGTGGATGTTGATTTTCGAAATTTGATTTAGTTTTTTTCTTCTTTGTTACCTGGGAATCAATGTTATGTGGAGATTGTGGCAAAATTATTAAATTAGGAACTTGATGTTTTCGCATGGAAACTGTGACAGTGGAAGTAGGTTTTCTATTAAATTTAAGCAATTTTAGTGGAGATCTGAAAGGACTTAGTCATGATTTCTCAAAGAACAGTTGCACAATGCTATAAGATTTCATGAAAGTATTCATAAAGTTCCTTATCACTCAAAAAATTTTGACAAATGTAAGAGCTGCCCATTAGGGATATGAAGAACATCTCAAAAGAGGTCAAAACAGAACCAAAAAGAAAGAGAATAAAAAAGGTTGAAAAAGAAAATTATCCATTTACAGATCTACAAACTTGAAGAGCAAAGAAAGATGTTCTAAAACTGAAAGCTTTTGACAGAAGAAGACGCTATTAAATACAAAAATTCAGATTGCTTGAGAAGAAAAAAGTTAACCTAAATCCCCCATTTGGAACTTTTGTGATCACAGTGGGAGTTATTCCC
>JABUQX010123741.1:0-2500 GCA_015478945.1 Trachelipus rathkii | reverse complement strand
GTGAGTTATAATTTTAAAATATAAACAGGATCTATAATTCAATAATAAGATATTTCTTTATTCCTATTTTAAATAAATGTTTTATTATTGAAATATATTGTTAAAAAAATTAAGGTACTTGTGATACTATACTAATCTAATAATAGACTGAAGAGAATTCTACATTTCTAGTATATATATATTTATATTAACAGGTATTGTTAATGTTATTGAGTTAGTAATTAACGTATTTAAATAAACAGAAAATTTTGTGATAATTTTATTTTATTGTTATATATAAGGTAAATGTTCTCATACTATTATGTGAGGGTATAAAACTGATTGGGCTGAGGTCTAAGTAAATAACTTAATGGTTACAGGTGTAACATACTTTACGCGATAATACATAATATTTTATGGTATAATATAATTTTTTAGTGTTATTTAGTATTAAAATATTTCCTTTATTTAATATATATAAATATAAGGGTATATATATATATAATGAGTATGGTATTTAATTATTGTCATTATACTCGGTGTTATGGGTATTATATTATAATGATTATTAGATAATTTAATGTACGTAATATACAATAGTGAGCTCACAAATCGTTAGCTAGTGTTAGTGGTAGTAGTACCCAAGTTCATGCGAGAACTACGGAGTTAAGTCTAACTAATAGAAAGGAAGCAAGTAGTCTATTTGGAATCAGCGTGCTATAAGTCAGTTAGCTATTTGATTGTGAATGTTGTGTGTTTTAGCAACATATCCTAGTATAGCTGATAGATGGAAGCAGATTGTATACGTCATGATTCTTAATAAATATGATAATATATATGTTAATTATAGTGTATTTCTTTTGAGGTCATTCGTTAGTTCTCTGGAGTATATTGGGCGTATACGTATATGTAAAGTTACCATAAAAATATGAATGTCAGGTATAATGTCTTAACGTATAATAGGTAAGTTATTTATACTATGTTTTATTATATCAATCACCATAAATAATATTTTACACGTTATAAATATAATATATTAGTATATTAATATAATATATTTAATTAATTAAAATTAGTATAGATTCAACAAAACGTATCGAAGAAATAAAATTAAACTAATACTTTATAACGAACGCAAACTTAACCGTATTTAACCCTCCTCAATAAAAAATAAATTTATCACTACTCAATACATTTTCATAAAAATAATTATTACTATAATATATATATATTATGGATGTGTTAAGATATATGTTGTATAGTACTGGTGATTTAAGTTTTATAGGAGGGTATATGATGAGGTAGTAAGTAGGGAAGGACGGTGATTAGATACTTAGATTATAATGGTTAAAGAGTATATCTCAAATATTGTAAGAGGAAATCAAAAATATACATATTTTAAAGGTTTAATATGTGTACCTGTGGAGCATAAACCAATTTTTTTATTTTCTGGAAACTCTCATCATTGTTCTGAGTTGATTGTGCCCTCCCAAAAGAAAATTAAAACATGAAACCTAATATTATACTCAAGGCGTAATTCGACCTTATTAAAATATTGAGTAATTCGTGGGATATTTTATAGATTTAAGGATTTATTTATATGTTAATTATGTAGGAGTTCATTAAATGTAATTAGTAAGTGGTAGCTATAATTGAATATATTATGATTCACCTTTTTGCATACCTATATATTAAATTAATTGGCATACTGTTATATGGATGTGTTAGATAGTATTCAAGTAATTATATCTTTTGCTGTAAATACTTTTGAATTGTAGTGTAGAGGGTGTGATATTATAGTCTATAGATGTGTATATGTATAATTTTAGTCAATATATAGTTATATATAATATATGGTAATATAATGTGCTATATATATTATATTTATAGATATATAATAGTAATATATATATATATATTAGTTTATTTGTTTTATATATGTTTTTATAAAATAAATTTCTACACTTTCTCCTGGTCATAGCCTCCTTATCTATATCGTGAGGTATACTCTATTTCTCGCCCCCCCCCCGTGGGGGTGAGAATTTATACCCTAGGAATCCGAAACTGGGATTCGAAACCGCAAACTTTGCCAGCCCGACTTAGCCGTAATGTAAAGCAGTGCGGATACCGTTTCAGGAAATATGGTCATAGGTTTGCCAGTGCTAATAAAATAGGTATTAAAAAAATAGTGTAGGGGGCGAATAGATCTTTATAATAGTAGTTTAAAAAATGATGGTTTAATCATTTCTTTATTATTAGGGAGCTCGGTAGGTGTTAGGGTATGATAGTAGATGAGTGGGGGGTAGGAGTAGGTGGGTGTGAGGTAGTGAGTAGAGAATAATAAATAAAAAAATTAGTATAACATTGAAGTATCTATAACTAGATGAATAAAAGATAATGATACAAAACAAAATAAAACAAATAAATAAATGGGTGTATATAATAATTAATATATAAATATAATGAATACTACTATATGTAATATGGCTAAAGAGAAGATATAAAATTATAATCATTATAT
>JABUQX010123740.1:0-39580 GCA_015478945.1 Trachelipus rathkii | reverse complement strand
TTAGAATTTAGGAGGGGTTTGCTACGACCATCACATTGTTATTTTCGGTAATTACTTATCGTGTATATTATTATTTGAATATATTATTATATATTACTAATTATATTAATTTAATATAAAAGTAATAATAAAAAGTTTACTTATATTAAGCAAAGTTGAATAAATTTTTTAAAAAAATGAAATATTTTAATAAAAAAACGAGTTCAAAAAAAAGATTGTCAAATTTTGGAGTAGCTTGTCTGTGATATGTAATACCACCTATTATATTTCACGTATTTTATTAATATCATTAATTTAGACATTATTTTTATTACTTATATTTACGAAATTTATATATGAAATAAATAATTATTATAATATATTTAAAGTAATAAAATTAAAATATAAAATTGTAAAAAAATATCGTAAAAGTATACGATAATTTAAAAACAGATATGGTTCAGAGTCACCCTATCACAATGGTGGTTCTGACTCACTACGCCTCCACGGTTACCGTAGTATGAGAGCTACTGATACCGGCGTTATTTACAAACTTTAATAAACTTTATTATATATTAGAATTTACATTATTTTATACATATTTTTGCGTATATATATATACACTATTATCACAATATATTAATGGATGACCGTGATTTTATCAATAAAAAAAAAATTTCCAAATAAAGTATTCATTAGGGAGAGAGTCGGAAGACGAATGATTATTATCAATAAAGTTGTACCACGTCACCATACCGCCCCGTAACGCTATAATATATATATATAATTAATATATATTATATATATATATATAATTACATATTATATATTATATATATATTAATATATATATATATATATATATATTAATATTTAATAATTATTATATATTATTAATATGATATATATATCATTTAGTTTATGAGACTAATGACCAAATTAGGTATGGATGTAGTTGAACATATATATAAAATAACAATTTTGTATATATGCGCACGACTTTTGTGTAGATATTAGCATGAGCTTATATATATATATAAGAGCATGTTTAAGAACAAACAAGGAGTTTCGATCTTGTATAGGCCAATTGTGGTACTATCTAACTGTCTCTCTATTCATTGAATGTCTTAAATGTCTTTAATAAGTTGGTTGTTAATTATATTCCATGTTTATCCAACAACGTAAATTTCACCTTATATTAATGAGGGTTTCAAAACTATATAAAGTAATACAGAAAGGATATAACCTAACCACTTGAAGTAGAGGGATCACCCTCATTGAATAAAAGTCAACACAGTGCATAATGAACAGATAGGAAGATTGGAAGAGAAGGAATCACATATTATATAAAGATAAAAAAATAAAAAAAAATATAATATAATATAGTATATATTATATATATATATAATATATATATATAATATATTATAATATATATATATATATATATAATATATATAAATTTTAAGAATAGAATATATATATAGATATATAGATATAATTATATATTAATATATTATAATATATTATATATATTATATAAGTATATATATATATAATATATATAGTATATATTATTATATATATGTCACATATTATAGGCCTACTGTTATTTATTGTATTAAGACTTCACGTACAGTTTATTGAATATTTATTTTATTGTTTTTATCTTATTCTAATCATATATTGCTAAGTAATAATGAAACTATACAATCGAATTAGTCAGGCCGCGTTGATTGGTAGCGTGATTGTCGCGAAAGAGAGATATCGCAATATTTTAAATAATTATTTACACAAAGTTCTTTCAGTTTTTATATGAAATCAATACACCAATTATATAATAATTAAAAGATCGAGGTGAAAATCAGTATATATACGAAAGTCTGACTCACTTACATGATAAAACCAATTACAATATTTGAAATCATGACTGAGTATAAAGTATAATTTACAAATAAAATTGTAAAAAACAAAAAAAAACAAAAAAATAATATAATATTTTTTTTCCTAAAATGTATAAAATATCTGATCAAAACTGAAAAACCCCAGAAAAGAAACCAATTACAGTATTTGGAATCAGCGTGTAAAGCTATTTATTACATAAATGTAAAAACTAAAAAATAATTTTTTTTAAATTAAAAAAATTAAAAAAAAAAAATTATTATAGGTGGGCTCGAGCCGAACGGGTGGAACAAGAGGGGGGGATACGTTTCCACATTAATCCCCGTAGGGAGGGGCGGAGGGAACCCCCGCGCGACCCTCAAATACCAAAGAGCGGGGGTTCCGGAGACCCTCCCCGGAGGGGAATATCCTACCCTGTCGTTCCCTATATACCGGAAGGACTCCAGAGAAAAGACCTCCGGACTCCTGCCATCTTTGCGGTTTACCCTTGAATTAATTCACTATTATTAATATAAATAATAAAAATAAAATAAAAAATTTAATGGTTAAGAAGTATCGTGGTGTATGCTGCGGAAAAGCTGTCACACAACTGCTATAAAAGACCTGGCCGGTCGCTGGACGTAGAAATTATCTATCTACCGAGTTTTCCCTTTTTTTTTAATATTGTAAATGAATTGTGTTCACCTGGCATACTCTATAATGTTCTAGACTATGCCCTTAGGAAAACAATTAAAGTTTCCTTTTCCTATAAAATTAAGATATTAGGAGAAAACAAAACACAATATACATATTAATAGCACAGAGAGACCGGAGCCAATAGCTCAAAACATATACAGGATTTCTTATTTATTATAGTAAAAGTTTCTCAAATTAAATTACATTAGCAAATAAATTATATATAATATAACATTTAATAATAATATAAGAATATAATTATTTAAACTAAATTTAAATTAATTTTATAAATATAACCCATTCATATAACAACTTAATATATATACGACATTTAATTCATTAAATTTTCAACTATTAATAATCAATTGACTACTATTTATTTACCTAAGAGGTACTGCCTCACATACTATCACGTTATGAGTTCAGACTTCCTATCTAGACTAATAGTAGTTTAATTTGCCTCGGCTCAGACTCACATTAGTAGTATTTATTTATTTATTCACCATGTTATTAAGTTATGAAGAAATGTTATTCTGTGTGGTAGTATAGAGGTTTTAAATTATTGTTTAGTATAATTAAACGTCTTTTCATATGGATCTTTGAGTTACTATACAACTGAGTTACATTAGTAAAATTTACTATCTTAAGAGAGTTTTTGTAATACGCGCTTTTCTCTTATATAATAAAATGAAGTGAGTACATACTATAATATATAAATTTATGCTAAGGTGTTGATATTTTACGCATTTGTAGTTTAATTTTGAGATATTCATATGTTTTTCATCTTTAAAATATACATTATAAAAATATTAACTAATTTTATATCTCCTAGATTGTTGCAGCCATCATTAATAAAATTAATTAACAATTTTTGACTTTTTACTACTAACATATTTCGTATGTAGAAGATTTGTTTATATTACACTTTATTAAATGCGTTTCAGACTTAAATCGATACATCGATTATCTGAGGGAGATAATTTATTTTTAATCGATTTTTATTTTACAATACATTTATGAAATCGATATTATAGACCAAGTGTACGTAAATAAATATTACAAATAGAAAATAAAAAATGTTAAACAATATATTTATATATTTACAAATATAAATATCAAAAAAAAAAAGGTAATTGTTACCAAGAGGGTTGTCAATTTAGAATATATCTACTAAATATATATATTATATATATATAATATCAGATTTTATTATGAAAATCACAGGATATAACTCTATAAAAAAATAATAATAAATATAGAATAGTGGAATAACGAAAATTTGTCGCTTATCTTTATAAGGAAAAAAAGTTACCAGCATATCTATATCCAAGTTGTTTAAATAAAATCCCATAGACTTTTCAATATTGATCGACCCATCCAGGTTAGGTCCATTTCAGGCCCTCTAAGTTCAAGGTTTATATATTAAGTTCTTTAGTCTAAGGTATATATATATATATAATATTATATATCACAATTAAAAATAAAATATATGTAGAATTAACAAATCTTGGCCAAACTAAAGATATACCCTGCACTTATTGATTAATCTCGAAAACTAAGATAGTATTAATATAGTATTATGATAACTAATATTAATGGAAATCAGCGTATAGCTATAATTTGTAGGAGAATAAATATTAAAAAAAAAAAAAAAATTTTAATTTTATTTATTATATCTCCAAAACTACGATAGGTATAAATATATACATATAGAATAACTAATAAATATATATAGGTAATCACGTGTGAAATTTGTATAATTAAAAAAAGAAATCAAGACCTTTGCTTTAATAATCACACTAATGAAATCTTGAGTAACTTCAGAACATAAGCACAGTATAACAATGATTATTTATTATAGGGGGCATTACAGAGCCGACGGTCGGGACAGGACCGGGGGGGAGCGAAGTCGCCTCCGTCAGTCTCCCCGGGAGTCACGAGAAGACCTCCGACTTTTGAATCTAGTACTGCATTTCAAACTGGGTATTTCTCTTAGTTCAACTATAAAAGTAAAGCAGATCATATTTTTATTTCTCCATATTATTTATTTATCAATAACCCATTAATCAAAAAATTTCTCTATAAAGTAATACTGTCCACTCGTTGTTCAATCATACCTAATATCTTTAGTTTTTAACCTCTAAGTATAAATCTAGCCTTACATTCTTCAATGTAAAAAGAACTGAAGTTCCCATATTTCACCCATAATCATACGAATTCCTACGCCCTTGATTCATATATGTTATTATATCAGTATTTTAACTTATATGAGTATACCTATATATGATATACTTGTAATGATTTTCGAGATATGAATGCTGGTAACTTCTTTAGTTTCACCATAAACTATACACTGGGTATCAGCCAAAAAAATTCAGTCAGGAGATTTCTCATGCATAATTTATGACTAATATTTTATGGTGTTTCCTGACTCCAAAGAGATAATACACCCATGGTGAGAGAGGTGTATAGCTCTTTCTAATTGGATCTCAGGGTTCTAACTGTATATGTTGAGAGAGAGATAGCACCGTCCCTAGGAACACGCTAGAATTCCAGAGCTTTGGACGGATTCTACCATACATACTTTGGATAATTATAATATGTATTGAGAGAAGTAATGGGACCGTGTAGAGCCTTCAGATCAGGTGCAAGGGGCCTATGGCTGTATCATTGCAAAAAGGTGATTAGACACCATCGGATAGACGCCACAATACACTAGAGTGGACATCTCCATGTGTGGAGGAACCTGACGAGAATACCAGAGAACCTAGTCTAACTATGCTGAGGTTTTGATCAGTTTCGCGCATCGGATTATTTCATGTGGAGTGAAAGAATAATACCTAGGCGGAATTATTTTCACTTACTGGAATATATCCTGTGAGACTAGCAGGAAGAAGTGGATTTTGCTTAAATCTTGATGCTGTTTTCTGGTTTCAATAAATGTGACTAAATCTGACGTATTATATCTTCTTTGTGGTTTTTTACTCCACACAAGCAGAAATTTAGCAATAATTTAAGGGCTATACATCGTACGGCGAGCCAGGTCATCTTGAGCAGCAAGACAATACAACAGCTACCCAAGGAACCGCTGCCATCACGCAAAGGCATGATGAGTTTGACTCACTGCGAGTGGTTCCGCAGATCATAGCATGAAGCTGCGCCGCCTCATACTAGTCTGAGACAAGAGAGGGGGAAACTCTACAAGACAATTAGGTCTCTTTTGCTAGAAGGGAACTGCGCTCCTCTTAACACCAGGCTAAAGCTTTTTCAAAGGGTCAGCTGGGTGACCCAAGATAGAGTCCTCCCGTACCCAGAGAGACGATCATCCACGAGGTTTCAGATGACGTGGCGTGGCATCGATTATGACCTCTACGCGAGCGTCTGATCAGTCGAGTGCAGAGGGACAACGAGAAGTCTCTACAATCTGACACGTAAATATGAGAGAAGTGTCTCACTGCGTTGTATGCCTAGCGACAAGAGGGGCAGGCGTCTCGAGATGAGTGCACGTGCTAAAGACCCCATGAACTCTGGAATTTGTTCTGACTTTGTTTGATGAGAATGTTCTGGTTCAGCAAATATTCAGAGCGCCATCGAGTCAAACTGTATCTCTCACCACCGGCATCAACCCGTCACAAGACTGATACCCATGACGAGGTAGCTCAGAGGGCTCGCAACAAGAGAAGGTTAGAAAGACATCCATACCCTGGAAAAGATCTATGGAGGAGACAGGCAGAGGTGGCTGGGTACCTTGGAGCAGTGTGGCGGCCCTACCTTCCTGAAGACATCCTAGAGCCTGGTCAAGGGGCGTGAAAAGCAAATGATATTGAGCTTGGTATACTCACTACTAATTAGGGGAAGAACTTCCCTGATATACCAGCGTGCAGTGAGGAGCTTCCTGGAACATAGGTACTATATAGACACGAGGCCACCTAAACTGCATATGAGGGAGGAGATACAGATAAGGAGTATGGAACAAAGATGTTCCGCAGCCCTTTTCACAATGTGAGCTTAAATGATCTGGTTCGGGATCTCCAGCTGTGTCGAAGCACTTCCGCCGAGACTGGGCCTCCAGACTCAAAGAGAAAAATCTACTCGGGGAGGACGCGCGTATCACGTTTTTTCGTAGAAGGAAATCAGGACTACATGGGCTACTTCTGGAGGAGGAAGACCTCGTGTACTGGCGAGATGTCGCCGGTTCTTCTTGCTAAACTCGGGCTCCTCAATATGATCCGAGAGATTTGCGACTCCATAGACAGTAGCAAGCGCTCTTTTGAAGATGTTGACTTACATTATACACACTATATAGTGGATACTCAGAGTCGCCTTATCAATCTTACTATGCGTTACTATTACCACAACTAATCTCAATGGATAAATAATGAAGTACATGAATCAATATAAGTACTGAGGCTCGTCAAATCCAATATTACAGCCAGCACACATAAATGATCTATTACTGTCACGTCGACCATTAAGATTGGTGAATTCATTTCTACATGTCTCAGTACAGTTCCGAGGTACACAAAGTACCTACATTAGCTGTAATGTAATATATACTGGACAGTCGATGACATAAGAGCTACCAGCACTATGTGAATGAAAAGAGATGGTACCGCGCGAGAGCAGTAGTATTTATGATACCTACTATAATAGCCAGCAAATCATCAGTAAAAAACGATTTCTCTCTTGTTTTGTAGCACTGTGATTGAACATTCTCGTGTTTATGTGTAGCGGGAGAGATATAAAAATGAGTTATTTGAACAACCCAAATATCTTGCAAACAATCTGCTATCTATACCTAATTTCCTATATATATCCTTCCTTTGGACTGTCAGTTATATATTATTACCATTTCACTCGTTCACGTTTTCAGCAACATGGTCTGGATCAAGGGATGGGGAGAATAATTTTTAGAAGTTTTAAGAAAGTCGTCTAAAAAAGTTTGGTTCTCTCTACTTTACCTTTCCAAGTGAGTCCTTTTTCTACTGGTGAGGTTGCAAAATTACTATGAGAGACAGTAAGACATAGAGGATACGGAAAAAAAAAAGAAACCTGAGGTCTATTATGTTTTTTCTCGGAATATAGGCGTCCTCTAAGAACAAGGATTACGTAAGACAGATGCTAATTTATCATAAATATAGGGATATCAGATGCATGTCGGAAATAGAAACGCCAACTCTCGATAGAGAATATCGATATATTCTACGCTAGATCTATAAGTAAATTTTTCCTATATTGCCCAGGCCTGGGAGGAAAAAAAGGATAATCGGTTTCTATGGGTTTGCTCAAAGGGAGATGGTCGAAACAACTTCCTGGGGGAACACCCAGAAAGGAAAATAGGGCGAAACAAAGACTAAGATACAGAAATTAGTGAAATCAGTTCTCGAAACATCACAACTGGAGGTCTTATTTGAATAAGCACAGAGGAGCTTATTTGATCCACGAGGAGTGGTCGCAAAGGAGAGCTCCTAGTTAAAATTAGTAAGAAGGATTTGGCTAGAACTTTATCCTTATTCTCCTTTGGGTAGCAACATTGTGACGAGAGGTTTCCTGGAAAACTGGTGCGGTCAGCGAACGAGACTCAGGCACGATAGTGAAAAGTTTAAGAGGTCGAGAAGGTTTCGCTTATCCATGAATGACGATAAAACTATCGATATTTGCTCGTGCGTGTTCACACCTCTGGAACATGGTGAACAGACGGAGAGAGGTAAGCCTGGCTGTATGGAAGGACAAGACCACATGGACTTGGTCCACAAAGTAATTTTAAGGTGGCAGGCGTAGTGGGAATGTGGGGTCACGACTAACAGCACTCAGTCATGCGTGCTCTCGGTGGAACAACGGTAGGTACAACTTTATTGAGTCGCTGAAAGAAGGGAGACAACCCAGCAGCTGCTCAATGCAATACGACATGGAAAAATTAACTTGAGAAGGAACAGGGCGTGGAGATATGTAATTCTGATAAATGTCGGTGGGGCCGGGAGTGGGACAATTACGGGATGCTATAATTTGAAGAGATTATTTCACGATGAAAGCGCTCCTACAATTATTTCTTTGAACGTAGAACCGTTTATTCTATATACAAAACGACGCTCTATAATTCATAGGAAAAATGAATAAAAGTCTTGAGTACAGGTTATATTTATAAATAAAAAAATGAAAGAAACTAAAATAAAAAGAATAAAACTATTATTATATTATTAATTAAATTATAAAGCAACAAACGGAAACTCAAATGGGAAAACCTTTCCAAAGCAAAATTAAGACATACGGAACATCTTATGATTTTTGATTCGCAGGAGTAGAGTTTAGTTTTTTTGCGGGAGAAATAACCAAAAAAAATTAGATTTTATATTTCTTTCCTTTTACACATTAGGTCTTTGTTAGGTCGGGTAACCCAATCTTAAAAGATACCGGTGATGAAAAAAAAAATCGAAAGTCATTTTAGACAGAGATGAGACACTCCAAATGGGCGGCAAATCTCTACAAACATAGTCTATTGTATTCGACGAGTATCTGTACTTATATAGACACCAATGGATTATCATGAGATTGATAATTTTTCCAATCAAAAAAAAGGAATATATTTTATTATTAGGGTTTTTACACTCTAAGTTAATGGTTTAGTTTATCATCAACCTCACTTGAGAGTATAGGGCACTGAGCCTCGCTCATCAGACAAAATAACGAATGAAGCTACTTTGGTGAATATAAATTACTCGAAAAAGGTGAAAAAACCGGTCACTTAATCGCTTTTGCTATTAATCTTAGTTTAAATCAAACATAACATAAGTTAGTAGGAAAAAGGTATTATTTTCTCACTATTTCATGGAAAATGTCTCGTTAACTTTTTTTTCCTTTTAAAAGAACTGTACATAATAATTTTTTTCTTTTTTTTTTCAACACAACTCTGTTCTCTTAAATTTTATAAACACATACATAATTCTTATACAGGCTCTTCAATATGATAATTGATAACTAAAAATAAAACCATTTCTTTTAATTATTATACAAATTAATTGAAAAATCCTACAGGTATTATGGGTTTTCCCATTCTCTTTCTTTATAGCATTTTTACCTTTGAGAGTGATATCTGAGAGTACATTCTTTCATCACACTAAAGTTCAAAAATGAACATAGAGTTAGAAAGCTGCGACGCGATCTCCCTTCGTTTCATAACTATCTCAATTATAAATTATATACTGTACTCTCCGATATTAGTCACTCAATATCTCTCTATTAGAGTGAAGTAGATTGAATTCAATCATGTTATTTTTGTTGTGTGATGTCTGAGAAAACACATACAGTCACTCCCTTCCGGGTCAAGTCTAATTTACCGTACTCTACTTTGTTAATCAAAAACATAAAGTTTAGAAACATGTCACACTCTCATTTCTAAATCTACTTTGTCATTCAAAACAACTTTAGTGCTGGTTTTCACTAGCTACACGAATATATTTGCGACCAAAAATTATACTTAGTGTTTCATAAATTCTATCTACTTTATCAGTCAAAAACTTGCTCTATAAAGTATATTTCATCTACTTTCTTATATTATCAAAACTTATTTGGTTAACTGTTCCCTTTACATCTAATATCTACTTTAGTCTATAAAAACTTTGAGATACTTTATAGATCTCACTTTAATCTTACCTACTTTATAGTAGTCAAAAACTTAATCCTGTCCCTAACACATATCTATCACTAACTCTAGTCTCAAAAATTTAGTACTGTCCTTCATCTATCCTTTAGTCTCAAAAAGTTATTACTGTCCTTCATAACAAACTATATCTACTTTTTAATCTCTAATAAAACGTAGCAACCTGTCCTTTTAATCTTTTACACTATCATTTAAGTCCTCAAAAACTTAGTTTATATCCTTCATCTATCTACTTTTAGTTTACAAAAAACTTAAAGTATATAGTCCTTTATCTATATCTATGTTTGATATCTCAGAAAACCTAAGTACTTATGTTTTTTTCCAACTTTATACTTTAGTTCTCAAAAATACATTAGTACTCTCCTTCATCTAATCTCTTGACATATGTTATTTCACACAAAAATCACCAGTAATCTCTCTCTCTCTTCTCGATAGTAATATATATTCAATCTATAATCTCTCTCCTATTCACTTCATCTCTCCGATATAATCTCTTTTATAGTATTATACTCACCTAAACACTTTCAGGCTCACTTACCTTATATATATTTAATGGGTTTAAATCGCTTTAAAGTCCTTCCTGTATTTTTAATTACTAATCATACAATCATCCGGTGGATAATGAATAGATGTTTCTGTGGTAGGTGCTTTATTTAATTCAGTAATTTATGCTGATTCTTTTGACAGGGAATGTTCTTCCAACCACCTGAATAACTGACAGGTAAACGCATGCTAAATCTATTTTCCGTAACAGCCCATGGTATGCTACAACCACAAACTCTATTCCTAACTTATCAACTCTTCAACTGAATAATGGGCACAGATCCTATCACTAACGTGACCTCATTGCTCGAGATCCTAGCTAAAATACCAAGAGTCTGAGGCGCGTCAGCGCCTCCTTGGCCCTTCTGCCTATCCCCCCTCTCTCTTAGGCAGCTCATCCCAATGGGGGAGAAGTGCTATGATTTGTTAACGCAGTCTACCAAAAGAATTTAACTAGGAGAGGCGACCCGAAGCGGCTCAGAGGTTGTATAGCAGGGAGCTTGCCAAATAGCCTCTCACAGAGCTGTATAACCCCTTGCTCCATCCACCCACTGCCTTCATCCGACTCACAACGCACTCTTCCTGAGAGCCTTGGGCCTTTCGGCCCACTCTCATGGTGAACCTTCGGCTTGTGCAAAGGAACATTTGCCTCAGAATCCCAAGTGAAGCTTGAGGTTCTGTGTTACCACACAAGGTCTCCTCTCCCTCCAACACTCCACCTCGGCAATTGAATGACAGAAAATGCATAGCGAACACGCTGGAAAAAACGACACTAGTGGAATATGCTATTCTCCTGGGAAACAGCAGAAAGAACTTACAAAATATACCTGCGACTATATATATACACTATTCCACACTTTAACAATCGATTTTTTTGTCTCTCCGTACATGTCCACCGTTTCCACATCCATCCGTCCCCTCTTGTCGCTCTTTATTTTTCACTCAAGAGATATCAAATCCTCTGCCCGCCCCCTCACTTCCTTCCTCTATTTTTTTTTTCACTTCCGAAGTTTTTTCTTACGGTCTGAAGGATCGGGGACCGGTTCGTAGAAGATTTTAACATTTTCTTAATGCTTTCAACTACTTACTTTAATCACCCCTTTTACTTTGCCCATCTCGTACGCCATCTTATCTGGTTTGTGATCTTGAACTACCCTCTACACTGGGGTCTTCCGTGCGTAACTTGCCGCGGGTATCAGCTTTCTCCCGACATTGTAATCTTTCGTTGGTATCTCTCTTAACCAGTTTCTAGAATTTTTCGAATCTTTTCAATTCTTCTGGAAGAAAGCAATGTTTGCCGATTTCACGCTCCAGATTTGTTCTGTCTGAGCTAAGGGTTTGGTCCCATACAATTCGTTCTCATTTCCTTTCAATGTATCGGTCTCGTCGCGTTCTCGTAAAATGATCTTCGTTGAACTCTCCGCTCTGGGACATGCGTATTGTTGCCTCTCTATTCTATCGTCTCGTCTCTCTCTCTCTCTCCGTCAGGGATTGTTCTTCTCATATTTTGTGTCTCCGTATAACAATGCTGGGGCTGCGTATGTCCCTCAACTTGAGAGATGGGTGCGCCAAGTCCTCCGGATCGGGCGCATAAGACGAAGGGTAAACATTCCCAACCATTCTTTGTGTTTTCATAGTTGGTCCTCCGCCAGCAATCGGTTCTATCCATGCTAGTTAATGGATTCATCTCTCTTTGTCTCAACATCTCACATCTCTCCCTGTTCGCGGGCTCCCTTCTGCGTTTGTATCGATGTGGCTGGTTCGTGGTGTGAAGTATCCCTAGAAGCTTGCACACGCTTCAATAATAAGTTGAAGTAACAAGTTTGCGCCAGTTATCTCATCTGACAGATCGCAAGGCGGCTTCGGAATTTTCCCCTACATGCTTCGTCCTTCGGATACTTTAGGTGACTGAGTATTCTTTAGACACACAAGCTCATCGACTCATATTGAGATAGTCTTTTCAGCTGCGGGTGTTCCTTCTGCCGACATGTAGGCGAGTGATATTAAGCTTCATTCTCGATAATAACTATTAGTTGATTGCTGGAGATGAGCGAGGGTGCAGACATGAAGAACTGTTTTTATATAATCAGATTACTTTATAAGACGCCTTCCCTGCAACAGAGGTTAAGGTGGTTCGTGAGAAAGTAAATTTAGGAGCACACTCCATCGAAACCTCTTAATATTGGGTAATAGTTCTAATCCTTATGACCAATGGAAAATACACTTGCCGACCAATCTCTTCCTGTGGTTTCGAGAAGCTCGATCTTCATCACTAAACTTAAGGAAACTTCTCTGTAAAAACTTTCGTAAAAACAGAGGGTTAGTTTTCGATTATTTCCACGCGATTGCGCAGTATCACGGATTTATATTGTGATCAACCACCTTGTATTCATATGCAAAATTTCCACCGTACTCAAGAGGAGGGCCCAGTCGACTACCGTCCCTAAAACTTTTGCATATCTAGAGTCGATTTGAATTTTTTTTAATGCAATATAACACCACTCACTAACTCTAAGTCTATTATTCATACAACTAGCGTTTACGTTGAACACAGATACTCAGCGTGAGATATTCACAGTTCTGAACTCTCTAGCAGGCAAACCCACACCATTCATGTCAGAAGTATGTAGATTCTATATCGTGTATGTTCTTCTTTCCATACGTCCTCAAACGTCCTCTGTCTAGCTCTCTAACCTCAACCCATACTTTACGATGCTAAGGGTGATGATTTTCTGAGGACAAAGTACATGTACGAGAACTCTTCGAAAACTCTAGAAGAGAGCGCAGGTCTAAGAAATGACTCGATCTCGGGTAAAATAATTTTTATTATTTTAACCCATGTAGTATCACTCTGTATAACTTTCCCTGCTTACAAAAATCTCATTCTTATTCATTGTTTTTTATCAGGGAGTTATTTGGGTCCAGGTTCCTCTATAATTCTTGCGCTCTCTCTCCTGGTATTACTGTTGTTCTCTAAACGCCCTATTCCTGGTGGACCCTCAATTTGTTCGCAAGCCGTCCTCCAATTAGCTTTTCCCAACACAGTAGACAACTCAAACAATCTATATAAAGAATAGGACACATATATACAGAAAATTTTCGAGTATAATTTTATCAGCTCCGATTTTGAATCCATGAGATATAATCAAAATCCGAAACTGTTAAATTCATTATTATATTTTTTGAACATTACTAAAAAACGTCGTTCCAGTGACGTTTTCTCCACTCTCTTCTGCTGTCTTGTTAGTAATACGTTTTCTGGGGAGAGAACTCAATATTAGATATAATCAATTTTTGTTGAATAATTCAAGAGACTTGTGCTATAGTTTTTGACATTTTGAGATCCAGAGGAGAGAGAAAACCCTTCGCTCAGGTAACATAACAAAACACTAACTTTTTTTTTATACGAGTTAATGACTTATTAAGATCAACACTTTCTAGAATATACACATTCTTGCACTGTTAGAAATAACGGTAGAACATAATAAAACACCAGTTTTAAAAAAACTAGATGTTGGGAGTCAAAAATGGAATTATGTATGTATTGGTATTATTTCAAGAATGTACATTCACTTGGTTCCATTTAATATCTTTATGATAATATGAGATATGAGATAGCCTCCCCCTGCAGAGCGAGAGAGAGAGAGAGCTCGGAAGCACAAGTTTTCAACTTTTTAAAAAACCTTTTAATAACTTAAATTTATGAGATTGATTATGAATAAATATATTGAAAAAATTGGGATATAATATTTTTTTTTTATGTTTAATATATATTATATAGCCGAATCCGAGCCATGTAAATTTAAATTGCTAGATATAATATAGAGGTAACATAAATTTGTAGTTACGTAGTGAGAGAATGCTAACATTTCGTATAACTTAGATAATTTTTATATTTTAATATTAGTCACAATAGAGTTTATTGGATATAGTAGATTATTATATTTTACCTAGGAAAACTAAATTTTCAAATATATAAAAAACATGATAAAATATTATTTATTGGTAAATATACTTTATTTTATGACAAATTTTTCTTTTTGAGGTATAAAGAAAAAAATTATATTTAAAGTATAAAAAATATAAGGTAATGTATACTGCGTATCACTCCTATTACATAAGCCCTGAAAATTTGATAGTTAAATCAAAAAGATATATCTATAACATATAAATATTATATGATATTAAAAATAAATTTTATAATATATCATAATATTATATATTTAGTCATTTTTTTCTTAGTAGATATATATATACTAATATATTTAAATATCTTTTATAAGTATAGCTGATGTTAATAATTAGTATTGTTTTTCTAATAGTATATTCATTAAAGAGTATGATCAGTTCTGATGACTTGCACCAACTATTAGACCATCCGGTCTTCATGTTATCGATATATAAATAGTAATATTTTTCGAAATCCTTCATATCGAGTTGTATTCACTTTGTTTAAGGTGACTTCCAACAGGAGTAGGAGATATCACAGGAGTTGTATGTTCGAGGTTCCATGGAATTCTCTTTTTCAATTATCTTGTGGCGTGGTTGTTGACGTTACGTCACCTCGAGATATATCTCACTTATCGCGTTCCCTGTAGAGCAACCTTCGTTAGTACGGAGATTAGTGGGAAGCAAGTATAAACTACAGCTTCTTCAATGTCAGCCTGTACGTGTCTCTTCACTATACATACAGACGAGATAAAAATACGCTTTATGTAGATATCTACACCATGTTTTTTGCATTTTTATCCTAGTCCGTATTCCAGCGTTCAAAATCTACACTAATTTCTTTTATATTACGCTATATATAATCATTAGCATGTTTGTCTGGATGAGTTCCCGCAGGTCTTGCACATGCCGCTACCTTCTTGGTAATTAAACAGTACAGTTCCTGTTCAAGGATGACACTGAGTACAGCAAAGGAGCCTAGAGTATAAGGAAGAGGTTCATTTTAAACTTCCACACTTGCAAAGAGACGCTCAGATAACAAATCCGTATATCCTTCCAACTGAATTTATTTCCCAGTCCAATACTTCTAAAATAGTTTCGAGGTTTTTCAATTAGCCAAATAGTATGAAAATACTATATTGGACCGATATTGGTAAATTTGTATTTTTTTGGTAGCTTCTTCTCTCTAGACAACACAGTTACTCTCTTCTGAAACATCTATTTGAGTAATTGAGAGTAAAAATCCGGAGAGTATATTGACTTTCAACCACTGTTATTTTTAATAGTTCAATTTAAATTGTGAAGTCTTGATCACGTCTCTTAACGTCGAAAAGTATGAGGTCAATAAATATTATTTTTTGTATAACTCTATGGTGAAGTTGACGATTATTGTAAGGTGAGGCTTAAGCGAGCAGATTACTTTAGCACCTATGCTGATTCGTATCTTGGCGAGTCATCCAACTGTAATCTGAAAATTTCTTGATTTTTGTAGACTCTGTATTCTCTTGCAATGGCGATACGAGTATTAAGTTGCGAATTTTACTACTGCTCTAAAAGAAAAGCGATTGGTCTACTGCTTTCCAAATACCTGAGGGTCGACAGTTTCTCGATGAATATCTCAAGTGACGAACTAGTAAGTATAAACATTAAGCGGTACAAGACTAATCTATTGCGAGGCGGAGAGAGAGTGTCACTATGCTCTCAAAATGTGGGTGTCATAAGTACTGATCATTGTTATCGTAGTTGTTACATTTTTTAAACATTATTCCTAGAGAGTAGGAATCAAGCGTTTTAAGTATAAGGTTAACTATATAAGGTATATATTTTGCTTCTCCCAAGATATAAAATCCTTTATGACTGAGTTATTATTACTTATCATTAAGCGCCCTTAACTTTGCTCACCAAAGGAACTTTTTAGTACTATAGCTCTCATTTTATTCAAGTGCCCAATTCTGAAAGACTGGCGATCTCTCATGAACATTTAAAAAGGAGAGAGTAGTGGACGAAGATTTTATTCATAGTGTATTATATCGAGTAAATGCTGGACATTTCTCCTACGATTGTTCTTAGAGAAGATCGGTAGAGTAGGCTCTACTAGACTTGGTATAAGATGTTTATCATAATAAGCTAACATAAAAACCAAACTATTAGAGAGATGTCATATCTCTTCGACTCTTTGCGTTACATTTAACTTCTTTTCCGACGTTTCTTAAATCAACTATACTTTACTCCCCGAGAACCTCGTTATTAATTCCATCTATATAAATGAATATATAGCTTACCTTAATTCTTTGACTAGTATTTATTAAGGGTTTAGGATATCGATTGATTTTAATTTAAAGCGTTATAAATTCTTTTATTAATTACACATTTGGCCGAATCCCTATAAAATTTTCTATTATTTAGTAGTATATAATCTCTCAGTACAAATATAATCGTATTATCTCTCTGAGCTAGTTGTATGGTAGCTGGATATGATTTTTTGTATTCTAGATTGATTTAATAAAATGAAAATATTTATTTATTTATTTAAGATAAATAAGAGGACGGGTTTTAATAAACACGAAAGACGATACTTAGTTGTATTTAATTTTCACCTTGCTCTACGAGATATACGGGTAAGTCGTAATGAATAGTGAACATCATCCAGATCACATTATAGTAAAGCACATAAAACAAAACTGCAATTGAGGTATAGTATACCTATTAGCATATTACATGAAATTATATCGATAAAGAAAATCGCAAATATCGTAGGAATTATTATATAGTAGTATATATATATAACGTAATTAATCAACCTCACAATGGGCAGGCTAATATCGACGTACTTAGTATGTAATATACTCACTATTATTTTAGGATGTTATGGTGTAAGTTAATTTAATTTCAATATCACTGAAGTCTACCTAATTGAGGTTTAATATCACGTGTATGCTATATAAGTAGTAATCTGGACATACCCCATAGAACGCAGTCGGTTAATTACCTAATCCTTCATAAATTTCTCACATATAAAGTAATTGAATATCGGAGCTACTCTGCTCGACTGAATACTTGTCCGTTTATATATCAGGGTAAACTAGATGCTATGTAATTGTTAAGCTCAAAACCTGTGTAAGTTTGTTGAAGTTAGTTTTATACGGCGTGAGGTAAAGTACGCGATGATATATAAAAAGTATGAGTGTCGGGAAGCTGGTCATCCTCTCTCCAAGCAGCCCTTGTATGTGGCTATTACGGCCTCTCTACAACGTCCGGCATATTAAGTACTGAAACGGCGCACCCCTCCGCCTTTCCTTTTTGTGCTTCCATATTCCGCAGAAACACTCACGAGCATTACATTGGAGGATATAAATGTACCCTAACGGCTAACAGAAGTGGGTGGACGATTTGGTCTGCAATCCTGAGCACAGTGTGTTCCGATGCCACGTGGGCCACGAGAAAGAAGGTACGAAAAAGAGTTTCTGGCGCTGCAGTTTGCTGAAAGCAACTAGGGCACGTGTTGAGCTGCAGTGACGCGACATTTACTATGCCGCATATGGTTAGTTTTCTGTATATGTGGTAGAATTATATTATTGGAGGTGAGAGATTTCTCATTTTACCCGTCTGTATTAGGTAAAATGCGAAAATTCTAGAGTCGGGATATACTGGCACTACCCCTGTACATAGGATCTAATTTTTTTAACCGCAACCTTTCCATACTTCAGGTTGCTGTTTAAACCAACCACGCGGTCGTATCGGAGTTTGCTTTTCTTTCACTAACTATCTAGCTTACTCGAGAGTCTCCAATATCATCATCTACTTCAAATAGGGAGGTTAGGAGTCTTATCGTTACTCATGGGTTCACTTGAATTTTGTGTGATTAGGATTATGTTATTAATTATTTTAATTTATTGGTTTGTATGTTTATCAAAGCATATCTCGATTAGACGTGACATTCACGCATTCCCTCTAGCATTTGGTTTCCCACATTTCTTCGAAGTGCTGGAGTAATCTTTCAGCGTAACAACGTATGGGTTCAAAAAACACTAAAACTAAAAAACTGTTATAAAAATTTTTTTTTTTTAATTAATTATTATAAAAATGTTACTAGAGTAAAAGAAGCAATTGAGAGAAGTAATAGAGTCAAAGAACAATAGAGAGTTCGGGCAGATATGAAAGTGGTGAGGTTGGATTCGGCTTCGGAGTCCAGAGAACCCCCCCGGAGGGGGACCCCAGTTTGGAAAGAGAGAAGGAAAGAAGAAATGCATCGGGAATGCAAACAGTAGGAAAGAATGAATGGAGAAGAAGAGGATAAGGAGGGAAGGAGACGAGAAACTTCCATTGAGGAAGGCGGACAAGTATGAGCGAGTGAGAAACACAGTAGAAAGAATGTATAGGGAATATATAGTATTTAAAAAGTATATGACTTGTATTAGAGCATAAGAATGTTATTTTATTTTTGTGGAAGTAGAATTGTGCGTATAAGTTGAGTGACAAGTCTCTGTGCTGATCGAATGAGGGCACGTACGGTAGCGGTGTGGCCGAGTTAATATAAAAACATTTGCGAAATTTATATCTTTATAAAACAACAATGACGCACTATGGTGTCTTTCATATATAATGTATTAGTTTCAATTGGGACTGTTAAGATTTCGAAAATGAATGGTTTCAGAACCATCACAAGCAAAAAATTAATAAATAAATAACATAAATAAATTTCCGATTTCTTTTTGTTTATAACTTACAAATTCCCTACTGATCAAGGTAAGCTATCTCTCTCACATTACCACAAAAAGTATATCCAAATATAAATTATCATGTTTACACATCAGACACACCTCCCCACGAGTACCTCCTACCGGTCAACTTCCTTTCAAATGTTTAAATCCAACTCTCTAAGCATTAACCTGTACATCACTTTGTTACAAGAATTGTTTAGCCTTGGATTCTATTTGAGTCAAGCTCCATTTCGAGTGTCATTTTGGGTAAAATAAAATAAAAATACATAAAGGTTTTTATAAAGCCCGCGAGACAGGGTGGGCAAGATCTAGAGCGATATCTCGCAAAGAGATAAGCACCTCAGTGTCCGAAGAATATGTATACTAGAAGTTGATCTATCTAAGATCTAATCAAAAGCTTAATTATAAGTCAGATAATCTGAACTATATTTGATTCACTTATTGAGTAGATTAGCCCACAAGACGGTGCCAAAGGTTAAGCACGAAAGAACCTCTTAAACCATTGGGTATAAAAGAACTTTTTGGGTATAGAGGCTAACAAAGCTTCCGTCCAGCAATTATAAAACATCAATAAAAGTACACTTATCCTTAACCGTTTTAAGCAATAAACCACACCAAACATAACCGGAGAGGCTTAGTTATACCCATTCTTACTGTCACTACAACTGCGTTGTCAAGTCGTTAACAAGCGGCTATTTATCGCGCATAAATAGAGGAAGCATATTATAATAATACAACGCAAAATATTTTAGCTTTTAACTCTTTAATCTATTTTAAACTATTTTTATCACTCCTAAATATTATTTTATTATATCAACAAACGATAACATTTGAGTTTAATTGGTTTATAACTCTATTATGAAGAAAGATTACATCCAGCTAGCCTCGTAGAAAGCATTATGCACTTAAGGGCGTAACCATAGTGTATCAGTTGTACAACAATATCAATTTTTTCAATTATCATTTGAGCCGTTTACTAACCACATGATGATATAACATACCATGAACTGTATAAAAATATTGAACACAGAATAAATAGTTCATATTACGATCCATAATCAATCAACATAAAAATTAACTTTGTCTACACATATGACTGGCTTCAATCTAGAACTAACCTGAGGGTATTTCTTTAGATATTTATTTATAGAGGGAAACAATGCAATACCTTTGATCAAGTATTGAACGAAGGTTGCTTTGCTCTCGTTTTCAGACACATTTTTTACGCAATCTATAAAAGTTATTTCCACAGTATTCACTGTTCAACTTATGATTCATACCTAGTAAAGTTAATACCTTGTATAAACATATATATACTTATAAGGGCATTTTCCGCGCTAGCGGCATTATAGCGTTCGAATTGTACTTTGAGGAGTAGCTTCTGTATCCTTCTTTTATTATTATTACTATCTTGTCAGGGATCTAGTTTATTTTCTACTTTGTTTCGTATATAAAATTGCGTTCATTAGCACCTTAATGTTTGGATTAATTTATTTATTACTATATTATTTTTATCATTATTATTTTATAAATTTACATTTATTATATTCACATTAAATATTATTATTTTAATCACTTATAGTTGATATTTCAATTATTGCTGAAGATAATGTTTATCATTATATTATTAACAGAAATATCCTATGCGTATATATATGTATTATGCTAACTTAATTATACTAAAAGTATTTTATTTTTCACATTATATAATATTTATAATTATAAATGATTATTATTACTTCATGTTTTAGGGAAAAAAAATTTTAATCATAAATGATACAATTATTCTCATTATAATTATTATTGAGTGTTTTATTGAATTAAGATTATATTATTGATTATTATTATTATTATTACATAAATAAAGGGGTTAGTAAAGATGAGTAGTTCAGTAGTAGCAGGATTGTTGACTACTATTCATGGCAGAATTATTTAAAGACGTTGTCTTATAGTGTCTCTTTTTGTATAGGGGAGGTTTTGCACCACCAGTTCTATACTCTTGCTCACACCTTGAATGAATCATTCCTATTCTTCTGAAGTTTTATTTTTGAGAGAGCACAACTTTCTTTATTATTGAATCTTTGTGAGCGATGCGATGATTGCTGGATTTACACGGTTTCGGGCGTTAATACAGAATTTGAGCACTTGGTTGGTTAAGCAAATTATAATTAGGATTTTTACTTTCTTACTGTGACCCTGCCACACCTATCCAGTTTCCCCAGTATACCGCACTAGCTCTTTATCACTGTCTTTGAAGGAAACACAGCCTATGTTCAAGGATACCTGTGACGGGGTGGGTTGCTGGTGTATGCCACAGCAGCGGGATACTCAATCTTAATAATAATTATATTAATATATAACTTAGTATTCCTCCTAGGGGGATTTTTGTGATGATGTTGTGGTGTATGGTTTATTCACTTCACCATTATTAAATTATTATAAATGTGAATAAAAATGCTATATGCAAAATTTGTAAAAAAATTACTGCTATGGTATAATATAAAGATTTAAGTAATAGAAAGGTCACGAATAAAAATAATATATATATTCTAATGATATGATAGAACATGAGATTTGGCGCAGCGTTTAAATGTATTTGTGTATGCCATTACTATCACTGACTGATTGTCGCAGGCGCTTTTTCACGTCTCGAATAACCACTCCCTCTAGGCTGTGGTAAATTGACTTGCAGCATCTGTTTGGAGACGGTTCGCCAACTCAGACCCGTTTTTGTAAGCTGCGCCATCTGGCGCGAAAGATGACTGTCGCTGGGCTGGGGCGGTGTCAGGCGTGTGCATCGGGTTTTGTGCGATGTTCTTCGGGGAGCCTAGCAAGCATCTATTCCGTGTCGACTGTGTGCGTACGCAATAACAGCATCACAGACGCCTCCAAGTTTGGTCGTAATTGAGTTGGTTTTCTTTCTAATCCTTTTAACGAATTTCTTATAAAGGATCATCGCTGCCAACTTGACCATTCCTTATGCAACGTCGTTCTCTTTCGGGCGAGGCGAGTTACAACACTCATCGAAAACGTTGACAGCATTTGCTCAGAATATCGAATTTCGGATTAATGTTCGATTAAAGGACTCTTCAAAGCTCTTGTTGCCCAGGACGCCTACCACCTATTGAGATATTTTCTGGGTAGCTCTTCTGGAGGCATGCCTTGTTTAAAGACGTCCCTTATTCGGTTCCTTAGCGCTGGGAGGTAAGTCCTTTCTATATCCTCGAGAAGTATTCGATAAGCATCTTCTTGAAGTGGGAATTTTAATTTTGATACCAAAGTTGTTGGTAATATTGGCGCTAATAAGCGAGCACGCTCATGGGGATCGTCAATATGATTTAATTTGAAAATGGCTGTGGTAGCACTGAACCAATTAATGACATCATAAGCATCGAAGACTGGTAATTGATTTGAACTTAATTGATTATAAGTCCTTGATGGAGACTTATATTCAGGACGCTTTGTTGTTCTCCCGACTTGGCGGGAATTTTTCGGCGTCGTATCGGGCTCGCTCTCAGATGAAAGACCAGATGGTCTCCCATCCTCCTTGAGGGGTTGAGTGAGTTGGGGAGAAGGAGTCTTCCCCTTTCCCTTATTCCCTCGTGAGGAACTCTTCACTTGAGTTTTTGGCTCAGTTTCCTTGTGGAGACCATTTCTATAGACTCTAATAGGTTATTGACTATTTGTGGAGTCGGTAGAGTCAAGCCAAAACGTTTTGAATATTAAGGTTAAGATGGCTTGGGTTTGAATTTCTCAAATCTTGGGCGGTAACGACTTTTTTCCTTATATTTAAGATTTATATAATAATTGTTTCTTCACGTTGCAATTATTTGACTCAATCAATTTTATTTATAGTCAAATCGTACTGATTTTTAGCACTAACATACACAGATAACGGAAAAATATATATATATTTTTTTTCCAGTCAATTTGAAATTTAGGCAATTTAGACACTAACTGACTCCAAATTAAGGGGAATAATGCCCCCTGTCGCTCTGGGGTCACCAAAAGGATATGGGCTAAAATCGCTTTAGTCCTCCTGAATTTTAATTACTAATCATCAGTCATCCGGTGGAATAATGATAGATGTTTCTGTGTAGGTGCTTTATTCAATCAGTAAACGATCTTTGACAGGAAATGTTTCAACATGAATAATGACAGGTTAATATGCACAATTATGTCGTTGATAATTACTTTAATTAAACACGTAATTATCACTTTATTAATAATGGCACAGATCCTATCACTAAACGTGACTCATTGCTCGGTATCCTAGCTAAAATACTAAGAGTCAGGAGCCGCGTCAGCGCCTCCTTGGCCCTTCTGCCTATCCCCTCTCTGTTTGGCAGCCTCTCCCAATGGGGGAGAAGTACTATGATTTTTACGCAGTTACAAAAGAATTTATAGGAGAGGCGCCAAGCTTTTAAAGGTGTATACAGGTGTATACAGGGGGCTTGCAGATAGCCTCTCACAGAGCTGTATAATCCTTGTGTCATACATGCTTATGACTCACAAGACTTCCCTAACTTGGGCTTTGGCCCATATATATATATATATATAGTATATATATATATATATATATATATAAGTATATATATTATATATTATATATATATAATATATATATATAGATATATATATATATATATATATATATATATATATATATATATATATATATGATATATATATATATATATATAGTATATATATATATATATATATAGGGCCTATATATTTTTCTGGTCAGGATATATACTATATATAATATATATAATACAGAGGTGGGCAGTAACGCGTTACATGTAACGGCGTTACGTAACGGGCGTTACAATTGTAACGAGTAACGGTAACGCTTCAAACGATTTTAAAATGTAACGATGTAACGGTAACCTACCCTTTTTAAAAATTGTAACGGTGTTTTTCCGTTACTCGATTATCGTTACACCACCACACGGAACTCCACTGTTGGTTAACATTTGTTTTTTTTTTATGGAACGAATTTTTAGTTTTTCCAGATTTTTAAATTAAATACCATATATATATATATATATATATATATATTATATATATATAATATATATAATATTATATATATATATATATATATAATATATATATATATATATATATATATATATATATATATATATATATATATGACTCAAGGACCAGGCCTCGGATGTAGACAACCTTTGGGTAACAGACCCCTGGAAAACGATTTGGACCAGGATCTTGTTAATAATGTTTTAAGATTAAGGCGGCTACGCTTAATATTGAGACGTATGGTGGAAAGGAAGGAAGGAGATCCTGGAGATGATGAGGAGAGGAGGATCGACGTGGATGGGAATGGAAGAAATTGGAATGAGAGGAGAAATACGAGAGGAAAGATATGGGGAGCGAAGGATATTGTATTGATATAATAAAGGGTTAGAGGAGGGAATCAAGAAAGCACTAAGTAGGCTTCATAATAGGGCCGAGATGTCCCCGTTCATACAGACTATAGAAATCTTACACGAAAGACTTATAAGAGGCACTTTTTAAAATCAAGGCAAAGAGGTACCATTTCTATCAGGTATATTCGCCGCAACATTGACATCGGAAGAGGAAAAAAGAAGTTCATGGAAAATGTTGAGGGAGAAGTAGAAGACGGAAGAAGGCGAGAGGATGTACTGCTTTCTGAATTGGAACATTTCAATGCACGAGTGGGAAGGTGAAGAGACGGGTGGAGACAATGGTAGGACAGTATGGAGAGGAGGTAAGAAATTTGAAGGAGAGATGCTGATAGATTTCTGTCTGAGGAAGATATTTGAAGAATCATGAATGGTTTTTTTTCAACGAAGTGGACTCACATAGGTTCGCAAGGTATAGATGGAATAATATCACAGGAGAATTCGATCAGTGATCTATATCTATTTTAGACTATATAATATCATCTTATAGTAGGATAATAAGGAATGAAAGTAATACCTGGGAAGTAAAAATGGATTCAGATCATAGATTGTTGATGACGGACCTGGTGGTGAAGGCAAAAAAGCTGCAGAATAAAGAAAAGAGAAATGTGATTAAAGTGGAATCAATGAATGAATGTGACAACAAAAGAGATTATATTAGAAAAATAAATGAAGACTTAGAACAATTAGAAGGAGTAGGAAAGATGGAGGAGATACAAGAAACGATAAGAAGGTGGCAGAGGAGACTCTAGGCAAAAGATGGTAGCAGGAACGGAAGAAAAGACACACCAAAGTGGTGGACTGAAGAAGTGAAGGAAGCAATAAAGAGGAAAACGAGGTTATAATGATGAAAAAGATGCTGTAAAATATAGGATACCGTTATAAACAAGGGTCTACAGTATGAGTGAGAGCCAAGAAATGATGCTAAGAGAGAGTTAAAGAATGAAGTAAAAGAAAAGAGGCTGCAAAGAAGAGAGTGCGTGAAGGAAAATGAGATATGAAAGATGGGAGGGCAAAAAGGAAGAGATTTTTAGATGCGCAAAACATATAGGATCAAAGAGGATAAGTGTGCAAACATCATAAGTAGTTAATTAAGCAGGAGAGTATTTAGGTGAAAATCAATAGACAGCAAACAGCGAGATGTACGGAAGTACATTCAGATGAACTGGCTAGAAAGGTGTGATGAACTCTAGGAGAGGAGGATGGTGGAGCAAGAGAATGAGTGGAGGGATAAGAAGGAAACTATGGAAGAATTTAGAGGTGCCTCTGTAAAGCGTATTGAAACGGGTAAGGCCACCGGGTGATAAGGGATACCGCATAGATCGCATTATAAATGAGGAGGCACTGAAGAAAATGATGAGGTTATAAGTTTTGAAACTGTATACATAGGACCTTTTTGTTTTTGATATCTCAAGAGAGTACCGCCCGATTGAAGTTATTATTATTGGAACCCTTAGGCCGGTGAATACATGTGAATTCTATATAAATAGCCTTGCCAATAATAGGATGCTTATATATGCGTGGATGAACAAGCGAGATACAAAACAGAGACTGCCAAGAAACTACAGGCCACGCGATATATTACCGTTGTTTTTAATCTCATCGTTGAGACTAAATATATATGATAGAATGAATTATAGAGAAAAGTGTTGAAAGTTAAACATAAGTTCCAGATAGAGCGCCAAACTTAAGGAAAGACCAGAGCACGAGAAGTATAGAAGAGATAATTCAGAAAACACGAACGAGGATCTTCTCTAGTTTTCTCTGTCTCTGAGTTGACATTTAAAGTTGTATACGGTTAGTGTAGGAAAAAGGATTTATGAAGAAGCCCTCAATAACAGAACGCAGCTTGCTCATATTATAGCGTTTTCAACTTAAGTTATCTATCCTAAGATATATTATTGATCTTCTTTTCTATATCATTGTGCCCCATATGTTCCATTGATAAAGGATATTGTCCCGAGAGATGACAAATTTAATAGGAAGAATGAATAATATAAAAAAAATTCAAAAAAATCAATAACAAAAGATCAGAGGTATATCCAAAAGTTTGAGATTTGTTTGAGCTAGCCAAATCAAAGTAGCAGAGTGTGGATATGTATACCATATCTTGAGAGAAAAAAAATATCCCAAATGATTTTTTCCCGTGACCCATCCCCTCTGTGAAAATCATGTATATAGTGAAACAGAATATTGAAGAGAATAAATGAAATAGGGTAATGAGTTTTATGTGCCGGGTATATATATGATATTACAATAATTATATAAAATAATATACGTAGTAAATTATATATACGATTAATAATAACAAGGAAGCTGTTTGATTATGTCAACCATTATTATTGTTTGGTAACAAATATTTTGTGACAAAGTTTTTTGCTGATAAATTTTAGCGACATTATCATCGGATAACGGTGAAATATTTTTGGACATTATGTCGGATGACTTTTGGCTGACTGAGCGAAGAGTGAGAACAGGTTGAGAAGGTTAGTGATATGTTTGCCATACTAGGTACTTAGAGTAATAATAGAAGTGTCCGTCTCTTAAACTAATACACTCGCTTCACGCGAAAAATCGGAGATTCATGTGTAGTAAGTCAGAGAGAAGATAGAAGGTTGAAAGAAGAGAGTTGTAGTAAAGTGTGAGGAAGGAACTGAAATAAAGATTTTGTGGAGAAATGTAAATTATCATGTATTAGTAAGGTGTATTTTAAGTAGAGAACGAGAGGGAGGAAATGGAAACAAGAGATACATTAAGTAGGGATTAATGACTCCAGGTATGAGGAGCAGAGTAAAGAGCGAGTGGAATTATCCATATAACTGAAAGATTAGGGACAAATGAGGTGTTGGAGGAAGAAAAAGTGATCTTTGAAAGGTGTAGTTAACACCGATTTTACTATATGGGAGCAGAGACATGGAGTACGACAACAAGAGAGGAATAGTTAGTAATAACAGTCGGCGAAGAATGTACCTTTTGAGAGCACGATAATGGAAAAAACAGAAGAGACAGACAGGAGAAATGAAAGAGATAAGGAGAGGAGGTTGAGTGATGGCTATATTGAATAAGATGAATGCAGCTAGATTGAGGTAGTGGGACACCTGGAGAGGATGGAAGAGGGGAGAGTAGCCAAAAAGAGATGGGAGTGGAGACCGGAAGGAAACGAGACCAAGAGGAAGACCTAGGAAGAGATGGGGAAAGCTCGGTGGAGGACTCATTGAGAAGACATGGATTGCCGTCGATGCAGGAGCTGAGGGAAGATTGAGTTTTGGAAGATTCAGAAGATTGCTGGCCCCGCTGACAGGGTCTTGACCCTTCCTGAGAGCGGTTAAAAAAATGTATATATATATATATAATAATTACAGTGATGGGCATCGATACAAAAAAATTTGCTAAGCCAAGATACCGATACATCGAATACCAAAAATTTCGTTTAAGCGATACGGATACACCGATACAATTGCTACCTTACTTTATGCAGTATACGAGAAAACGAATACTGATGTTATCGCCATACATGTGTATCTTAGATACTTTAACAACTAAGATATGCAAAATAATAAGGTATATAATATAAATTATATATAATAAATAATATATATATAATATATATATAGTATAATATATATATATATATAATATATATATTAATTTTTATTACCTCATGCAAAAAAAAGCAAACACCACCAGTTATAACATTTTTATATCCTTTCTCTTGGAGAAAATATATATATATATATATATAATATCATATATTCACTCCAATAATAAGAATCTACAATTGTAGAGTAAAATGATGAGATTGCAAATAATTATGAAACCTGATTTATCATCATACACCTGAATTTTTCTTTTAAAATTAACAAGTACTGTGGAAGACAATATTATATCAGACCAGAGAAATGAATATGACCTGTAGCCAAACTTGCATGAGTCTGTCTACCTGGTAGCTGATGATGTAGGATGGGGTGTTGTATTTAAAAAAGAAAAAACTGCAAAAACACGAGGAAAATGACGTTAGAGATTTCAGTGAAGATTTTTATTCGGCAAATATCTTTTGAAGAACTCCATTTTCCATCGAATCTTCCGAACTTTAGTCGGTGGTAGCGCCATTTGAATATTTCATAAATCAGATAAAATGCAAAAAAGTCAATCAGGCACATACTTTAGAAACTGCATAATCAGCTGCATGCAATATTTTGGGCTATTTTCTTGGAGGCTTTAATATAGAATGTTCCACCAAGCATTTCTGGACTCCATTTCGTCATTGCATAGTTTTGCATGCACTGTTATTGAATTGATTGCCATCTTTAACTGAATCTTGGACTTGACACAGAAGTAAAACTAATATGTGCTAGCTTAGGTTTCATGGCATAATCCAGGATTGAAGAAAACTCTGAAAACTATTTTGAAAAACCTTTTGAAAATGAGTTCAGAAGTGGCTGACAATAATGTTGAAGGGGCTCATTATTAAGGAAATATAAATTTTTTTCAGCAAATGTCAAGAAGAGTATTAAAAAAAATGCTCTATCCGAAAACAATCAAGTTTCAATGAGTAGTGATATAGATATATATATATATAGATATATGAATATATATATATATTAGTATATATATATATATATATAATATAATATATATAATATATATAGTATATAATATAATATTATATATAATATATATATAAAATACTATATATAATAATAAAATATATATATATAGTATATAATATATATATATTATATTATATATATTATATAAATATATAATATATATACTATAATAGTAATAATATAATATATAAAATACTAGTATATATATATATAATATAATACAGTAGATATAATATATATATATTAATATATTAGGATATATATATATAGAGTATTATATATATATATCATATACAGTTATTATATAATAATAATAATATAGTATATATATAGTAATATATTATATAAAGTATAACTATATATAGTATATATATATATATATATATATATATATAATATAGTATATATATATATATTATATATATATATTAGTATATATATATATATATATATATTATTATATTATATGATAATATATTAGTATATATATATATATTAATGACATATATATAGATATATTATAGGATATATATTAATATTTATAAGTAGGTAATATATAGTGATATTATATAAGGTAATATATATATATATAGATATAATATATAGTAAAGAGTACTATAAATATATAAGTTCATAATTAAGAATTAATATATTTAAATATAATATATATAATAGTATAAAAGTCATTATAATATATATATATATTATATATATATAATATATATATAATATATATTAATAATATAGTAATATGATATAATATATATTATATATATATATATATAATATATATATATGATAGTATATATAGGATATATATATATATATGTATATAATTATATATATAGTTATATATTATATATATATATATAGCATAACCGCTGCACCAGGAAGTCAAGACCCATGTAAACGGGGCCAGGCTCTTCTTCATCTATCCCTTTATTCCTCCAGGACTCCTCTTCTCTTTCAGCGCCCGCAGTCGACAAGATCCATGGCTTGGCTCAGTGGAGTTTCCTCCACCTGAGTCTTTCCCCATTCTATTTCCTAAAGAAGGTCATCTGTGGGTCTTTATTACCAACTTGATCATGCCAACTTCCATCTCCTCAATTGGCCTACTTCAGTACTCGCGTCCATGCAAGCCTCTTCAGGATGTCTTTCCCACCACCTCAAATCTTGCGCATCCATCGATAATTTAAGATGTACAAAAGTCCGACTGCGAGCGCGCAGAGCGGCGCGTGCAATATTCTCTAAGTTTACTTATTCGTCTGGAGAGGCTCTTCATGATTTATTAGGTAATTGTTATTGATTTGTTTCACCACCCGCACATGATAGACCCTCAAACGCTAGATCTCTGCCGACGTATGTATAGTTCTACATATCCTCTCTGTGTTCGTACTTCATAGTCATCGAGCCCTGTAATATAGTAGAACGGTGGTTAAACCTCCAGTGACTGAAAATCACCGCAACACTCACCATACTCATGATGTATGATTCTGTGAAAGCATTCAGTAGTAGTGTACAGCATTCCTGGTACCCTGTCTAAATTACAGCCGACTTCGCCGAGGAAAACTGAGCGTTATACCTAATTTCTAATGCTCTGATACACATCCTCCTCCTACTTTAGCCAAAATACTCTCACAATCACATGTATCTTGGCATTATTTCTTCACCATCGTTATCTCAGTCCCTTCCACAATCTACTCTCAGCTCTCCTCTTCCTCTCCCCTGAGCTAACCACCATTATCTCAGTCTTTCTTGTGTTACGTGTTTCATTAGTTAGGACCGGGCTCTCTCTAACTCTATTAGCAAATATCAGTACACCACTTTCTCAGCCTAGTTCGTCTTACGCTATACCAGCACGCCACGAATTATTACTCAGTCCAAATCTGCCTATTAATCCTCTCTCACCTTCTTTCTATCACTACCATCAAATATGCTACAAAAACATAAATTTGTTGAACAACACGCTCCCATGTTTCGTGACTCCTAACGTTCTCACTCCTCAATACACTATTCCTTATATCTCATATTCTCTTTACCATTTAATCTATTTCTCTCTCTCTTATACATAACAAACTCTCCAGGGGCTCCTCTCAACTTTTTATCCACTGCATATTCTCTCTCTAGCACTCTCCATAGTCCCTCCATGCTCGTTTATTATATTCCCATACTTCCCAATCTTCATTGCTCTCAGAGTCACCTCCAACTCCTCCATAGTGATCTCCTCCCCCTCCTCATTCTTCCATCCTTCAACTGTCCCTTCTCCCCCATCCTCCACCTGTTTATTCCCATTTAACAGTTCTCTGAAGTATTTCGTTCATCTCCTGTTTGTCTGTTGATCTCACCAAATATTCACCTTGCTTATCCTTGATATTGGACACTTTCCTCTTTGATCCTCTCTATTACAGTTCTATTGTCAGTCTAAAAATCCTCTTCCTTTTGCCCTCAACATCCAAATTCCATTCCCGTCCTCTCTTCTTGCCCTTCTCAGCTGCCTTTTCCTTTTACTTCTTCTTTTCACTCTCTCTGCTTCATTCACTTCATACCTTCATATACTGAGCCCTTGTCTGTGTAGTTTTATTTTACCTTCCCTATCCAATTCACTGCTTTTCTCTTTATTGCTCCTCCTTCACTTCTTCAGTCCAACGCCTCTTGTGTCTTTTTCTTCGATCCTCCTACCCATCTTTTACCCAGGATCTCCTCTGCTGCCCTTTTTATTTTTTCTGTATCTCCCCTTATCTCTCTGACTTCTTCTAATTATTCTAGGTTCAGACTTATTATTTCAACATATTCCCTTTTCCTGTCACGCTCCTTCAGTGACTCCACTTAATCACATTTCTCTTTTCTTTATTCTGCAACTTATCTGTCTTCACCTCCAGCTCCGTTACCAATAATTTATGATCCGAATATATATTGTTACTCCAGGCATCACTTTCACATTCCTTATTTAGCCTACCATCAGACGATATTATATAGTCTATAATAGATCTCTGATCGAATTCTCCTGTGATATTGTTCCATCTATATCTTGTGAACTTATGTGAGTCCCTCTGTTGGAAAAACCCAACATGATCTTTATTCCCTTCCTTAAACAGAAATCTATCAACACCTCTCCTTCAATATTTCTTATCTTCTATCCATACTGTCTCACAATTCTCTCTGCCACCTCGGTTTCTCTCTCCTCACCACTCTGCATTGAAATTATAATATATCTATATAACATGCTTCTTAATTTTATTATATATATATTATATTATTATTATACTATATAATATTATATATAATATATTATATATATAAATACACTATCACTATAATATACTATCTAGCTCTATAATCTATGAGATATAATATCATTATAAGTCTATATATAACTTTATATAATAATTATAATATATATATATAAAAATTTTTTATTAATTTTTTGGAAAATGTATCGAGTATCGATTAATCTGATTGTTTTCCGATTACATCTATAGAAAAATGGCATAAAGGCATACCGATATCTCGATACAATTTTAGAATTGTTAAGCGATACCCGAAAGAGCGCGATACAAATGTATCGATCTTATAGTATCGGCCGATACATGTATCGTAGATTACTGCCCATCACTGCTATATATATATTATATATTATTATGAGTATATATATATATATTATATTAGTATATTACTAACTGGATACATAATTAATTATATTTATAGTTATAGATATATATAATAGTATTATTATATTATATATATATATATAAGACTATATATATATATATATAAATAATATATATCATATATATATATATATATATATATAGACGGGAAAGTAGTTATATATAATAGAATATAATATATAATATAATTATATATTAAATATATATATATATATAATATATATAATATAATATAGTATATATATTAGCTATATGATATATATGACTATATTATATACTATTACATACTATACAGTATATGGCATATCACTATGCCCATAATACTATAGCTAAGTCAGAAAAGACTGTCTTATTTCTCTCGTGAAACAAATTTCTTAATATATATACATACCGCCTATGTATATATATAATATATATATATATATTATATATATATAGTATATTATATTCTCTACGCTTTAATATATTATATAAGTATATTATTTATAGTAGTAGACTCAATATAATATATATATAGTACAGTATACATTTATATACGTACTATATATCAGTATATATATATATATACTATATATATATATATATATTCAGGGATGGCACGGAAAAAATCAATTGATTTTTCAAATGATTTTTTCACTTGATTTTTGCTCCTCCAAAAAAAAATCATGATTTTTTTGGCTTTTTTTCTTGTATTTTTTGATATTTCCTATATATCACTCTTTAAATTCTTTGTTGGACATTTAAGTGAGATTGAATTTAATAGTAAATAAAAAATTAGAATAATAGGAGTCATAGTCGAGAGGGTACTTCTGCTTCAAATTTTACTTTATAAAAATGTCAAACATACAGATTCATGTTTCTAACATTTTGCTTTATTTTCTGATGTTAATATATCTTATATTTCATTATCATAATTAACAAATATACACTCTTTAGTTGCTGTTTCATTTGTGTCAAACTATAAGCCCTATTTTAAGATTTGAACTCAGATAGGGCCTAGGGTTAAAAATAATACTTAATCGGCACTTAAAAAAAATAGAGTTTGTTTACAAAATGATATTTCGCATGACGTCACGATTCTCAAAAAAATCCAAAAAGTTCCAAAATAATCAAAAAAAATCAAAAATTGATTTGTTTCTCAAAAAATTCCAAAAAAAAAAAAGAAATATGCCCCAACCCTGATATACTGAGTATATATATATATATTATATATATATAGTAGATTTTAAATTTTATATGTAATATATTTGCTTTATTGTATATTATTATTAAATATATAAATATATAACATGATAAATATATATAGTATATATATCAGATATAATATATAATATATATATAGGCTCTCCTATATATATGTGTGGTGCGTGGTTATGTGCCTGTGTGTGTACGCAGGATTTGACTTAGGAGCTAGCAAAGGTTGACGATTTATGTCCCTGCTCACACTGATCAATAGACGGCGGTGTTGGTTTAAAACTCCCAGATGTTTTTCCTTTTTCAAAGGCAATAAGACTAAGAGGAAAGCGTGCATTCACAGTGATTTCTGGTTCCTATATAATAATAAAATAAAACATATCAGTGACAAACTCAATGTCTTTTAATTACAAAATGTGTATGTATGTCACGATGTGAGTTAAATAAGACATATCTTTATTTGAGAGACGTTAAAAATGTAACCATATTTATATACTGGTCCGGACGCCAGAAGCTGCATGTGGGTTGGCGAGTATTAGAGTCACTTGAAGTTGTATTACTAATATGATTAAATTTAAACTAGCATTAGACGCCTTGGATTTTCTGCGAATTTCGCAATTACATTGGTTTTTCTAATTCGTTCATTTTTTCACTTACTAAAATTCTATGAATACTCATCCTCATAGTCCATTAAGCTGTATTATCGTTTATTGTGAAGTTTTCTTAGCCAAGCTCATTTACTCTTACAAATGAAGTGCTAAAAGGACCTGTTTCTCAATGGATACTTGTTAATAACCACAATAATGGTTTCCACACCAGTTCAAATAGCAGACAGTTTTTAATTGAGGAAAAAAGGGATTGCTTCTGTTTATTGACCAGTATAGTTCAAGTCTTTCAACTTTGCTTTTTCCATTTTTTGTCCAGCCACTTTCCCATGCTTCAGAGACATTGAAATTGAATTTCTTGAAGAGTACATTTAGTTATTTCAAACCAATTGGCTGTTGCATTAGATAGGCTACAGGGTGATAAAATCTGCTTTATTGAACTTTGCTGTACAACATTACTAAGTGATTGAAAATAAGAAATTTAATGCTTAAATACGTCTCTCTCTACTTGGACATGTTCAATCCTCTTCTCGATACAACATTAGCTCCCTTCAGGTGTACTTCGCGAAATAGGATTTCTGGGAGTTTCTTATATGTTTTTGCCAATGATCTCGGCAACACCGCAGTTACTGCGCTATCTATATATATATCTTAATCCTAATCTCCATCATATATAATTCATAATGGCTCGCCATAAAACCCCGATATATATTAAGACCGACGAAAATAGGAAAAAGTATCAGGAAATGCTAATTCGTGCGCTTCAGAAATTAAGGTGTAACAAGCAAAGATACATACTCTCAATGTGAGGCATAACGACAAAATTTTGAGTAATAGATGTTGGTGATCCCGGTAAAGCAGTGCAGATGACTTTTTTGAAATACTAGATGTTTGGCCCTCTATCATCAACCCGCGTTCATATAAATAAAGATGAAACTAGAAATAGAATAGCTAAAAATTTTTCCGGCATATTTTCACCAGAGTTCCGTAGGGTCACTAATATGTATCCTTGTGTAAATGAAGTATTTGGACTACTAACATCCACTTTAACCTCATCGGCCCCGTAGAAAGGTTATTCAGCTTTGCGGGTCACCATTCACTCTCCCAAGAGATTCAAGCTATCTGATAATATGTTTGAAAGGCTAGTCATTCTTAAGAAATTCTTCAATTTGTAATGTATTAATTAAGTAATACTATAAAATAAAATCCTTATGTCTTCTTTTTTAAATTTTATTTTCCGTCGAATATTAAAATAGTATGCGTTTACAGAAAATTATTGATCATTTATTAATAAGTGATTAACGATGTCTAAAAATTATTATCATTATTATTAGCTATTATATTAGTTATAATTACCTAACTTTAGGCTGTTTTTAATACATTATTTCACCTGCCAATTTTTATTATCTTAATTATTAAAATAGTAATATCATTCACTTAATATTATAATAATATCTACTCTTAATATTTTACATACCAATAATATCAAAAAATGTTGAAAGAAGATCGGCTAGCTAGTCAAAATGACGCACAATTGAGATAATCTTCTACGCTTATTAATAAAATAAAATTATAAAAAATTTTAAATTTGGATGGATAATATTTTATCACTAAATTCCATAAATGTATATTATTTATTGCACTAACCTTTACATAATGAAATTAAAATAGATAAAAATTTAAAATTGATATTTCTATTATTTGGTAAATGATAGTAATGTAAATTGCAATTGTTGAATAAAAGTTTAAAAACTGTTAGATAATCAATGATTTAAACTTCAGCAGTAAATATGTATATGATCATGTACCAAAACTGTAAAACTATTAATTAAGCCCGAAACTTGACCGAAAGTAACGCGTTACATGTAACGGCGTTACATGTAACGGCTACATGTAAAGTAGTAAAGCAGGTTAAACGTCTTCTAAAGAATTTTTATAAATAGGAACTTATTATTATTGCCACACCGCTAAGCCCTTTCTCTCAAGTAACGTATATATCTCTTGGTAACGGCTACCAATTTCAATATGTGCATATTATGTAACGATGCCCCTCTCTGTATATATATAAAATATATAGTATATATATATATATATATATATATATATATATATATATATATATTTATATATATATATAATATAATATATAATATATATATATATATATATATAATATATATATATATCACTGAGGCCCATTAGGGCTCGAGCGATCGTATATCTATATATCTTCCAGATCCCGTAGGGAGGCGGAGGAACCCCCGCTATATATATCTCTCTCTATATATATCTCTATAATATATATATATTCCGGAGACCCTCCCGGAGGGGGAAATAGTCCTACCTTTTCGTTCCCTCTATATCTATATATCCTACTCCTCCATCGGGGCAGCTACCCTTGCGGTACCATTAGTTTTGTTTTTTTAAATTAAACTAATGGGTACCCAAGGGTACCTTTGCGGTACCCATTAGTTTAGCCAGCCGTCGGTGTCGAAATGGCTCGCCCAAGGTAGTCGACCGCGCCCTGCGAACCGAGACTGCAGGACTGGCGGCCTTCCGTGGAATCGGAAAGGGTAGGACATATTTTCGCCCCCTCCGGGAGAGGAGTCTCCGGATCCCGCCTCTGGTATTTTGTCATCTACTTGTGTTCCTCCGCCTGCCATCCTTTACCGTGGTATTTGAAAATGCGTCCCCCCATTCTGTTCCCGTCGGCTCGAGCCCCCAATTTTTGAGTAGTAATATATTATATATATATATATATATATATATATAGTATATCATTATTATATTAAGATATAAATTATATATATATATATTATATGTATATATATATAATAAACAACTGTTAAGTCTACTTAAAAATATATCTTACTTTTCTTATATGTTGTAGTTCCTTATTAGTTGTCATATTATTAATTATTATTAAGTCTATATCCTCAAGTCTTTATCTTTATAGGTGTTTGTGATTCTAGTTACGTTCATCTTTATTATACTTCTCTATTTTATTATATTTTATTATATTGTTCCATCCTTACTCGAATCGTCCATCTTCGACAACAGTCAGATCATATTATATATATATATATATATATAATAGTGACTCAATCCCCTCACGAAAACTCTGCGCTGAGTCAATCTAATACCGAGCTCAGCAACTTGTTCACGTACTCGCTAAAAATTTTTACTGTCCACAATCTAAATTTTGCGCATATATATATATATATATATATTTATATATATATATATTATATATTATATATATATATATATATATATATATATATATATATAATATATATATATACACAGTGGCGTAACTAAGGTCAGTTGCGCCCCCCCGCGACTTATTTTGTGCGCCCCCTTTAATCATGGACGGGGTGGATAGAGTTTTTTGAACTTGAATGACAAAAAAAAGTTTTCTTGTTCATAGTCAAAGAAAAATCACATTAGCATACAAAAGAACCAGAGTGTATTACAATGAAAAAAAGGTTTATAAATATATATATATTATATATATATATAGTATATATATATATATATATTATATTATTATTATAATATATATATATACTATATATATATAATATAATATATAGTATTATATATATATATATAATATTATATATATTATATTATATATATATATATAATATATATTATATATATTTATAATATATAATATTATGATATATATATATATATATATATATATAAATATTAATATTATATATATATATATATATATAATATTATAAGAGAAGCGCATTTTGAAACCACTATTTTACAGCTTGCTATTGGTAAATAAAGCAAAACTACTAATAACAATACAACATTTGTCCATTACTTTTTACTTGACATTAATAGTTTCTAAATCTCATTAATCCCCTTCGTCTCTTTGCATCACAAATGTTCGCACTAATTTCTCCAAGTCCAGTGCGAGAAGCCGATCATACTCTATGCTAAGTACAGCCAATTCACTTACCTTACGTTCGTCATTGGTACTTCTCAAGATAACTTTTTATTAAATTTTAAATTTTTTAAAAAGATCTCTCAGCAGATGATGAAGTTACTGGGAGTTCAGAAACATTGTAAAAGCTGTACACACGTCTGGAATACTACAAGACAATATATTATTTTCAATCAACAAATATTCTCCACCTTGTATTATTTTTATGCATTTTTCATTTTTCTTTATTCTCTTGCCCCAAACATTCCTGAAGCAGACAATTTCCGTGACTAAAGACTTGTCACGTAGGCTTCATATTTTTTGAAAAACTTGTCAGCAGACTCCATTAGCTCTTTATCTGTTTGTTCTGTAAGGGCTGTGGGGCTCAAAAGCAAATATCTGTTTCACTTCCTCAATACTCTGTACCTCCGATTCACTTTGCCTATTAGTATATCAATGGCTCTGTAAAAAACCCTCACCCTGAAATGTGAAAGGATCAATGAATCAACATCTGTTTAGAAAGCTCAATCAGAGAAGATTGGTCGCTTTGTATTTGCGTTAGAAGGCAATGAAGTCTCGAATTTGCCAGCTTCTTGCAAATTTCCTGGTGTTCTTTCACTACTTGTAAATCTCACCCTGCAAACTGATTTAGTTTGGTTGACCACACCTTTCTAAAAGA
>JABUQX010123739.1:20000-21830 GCA_015478945.1 Trachelipus rathkii | reverse complement strand
CGAGAATTTTGCCAATGTCTACGTTTATTCATATTCAAATTATGTTCATACTCGAACCGGAGTACACTTGATGAGATAGTTCAAATTAAAATAAATCTTGTTAAAATTTACTAGTTAATGTAAAATGAACATTATGATATAAAGAACATTCTTAAAATTGTAAATTAGGGGTACGTTTTGAATGGGGCCGTGTATTACTTTCTGTTGCAAGTGTGAACTTGTAATGTTAGCATTATTCGTGCTTAAGCCTAGTTTGCGTTGTACATTATATTTTTTAGTTCAGTAATGCTATTTAGCTTTATTAATGTGAAAACTTTGTACGTTAGCATATATTCCTATTGTGGTTTTAGTGTTGTGTGTAGGTGTGTGTATGTTTGTGTGTGCCCGAATCATTGAGTCCTCGTTGACTACACTACTGCTCACATTAACTATTCTGTCTAACATTGTACATAGCGTCAATTGATTGCAATCTTGCAGAAGAACCCGTTTTTCAAATGTTGAAGAAACATTTATATTCAAATCTGATTTTCTTTATAAACTTAAACTAATATAATTTTTTTTTCCTAAGTTGAAACATGCATATACTGTTTACTATTTTTTTATATTTTACTTGTATACTTTCTGGCGATTGAAGATTTTAATTTTTATTTTGGATTTTTTATTTTTAAATATTTCTTAACTTAATTTTATTTTATTTTTTTACTTTTATTTTTATTTGATTTTTTCATTTTATTTTATTTATTTTTTTTCATTTAAATTATTTTTTACTTTATTATTTTTAGTAGTTTTATTTTGCACAATCATACTTTTTGTTAATTTTTTTTATTTTAATTTTTATTTTTTTTTATTTTTAGTTTTTTAATTTTCGAAACTTATTTACATTGCAACTTTGTGTGTGTGTGGTCTTGTGTCTTGTGTGTGGAGGTGTGGTGTGTTGTTGTCGTGTCTTGCGTGGTTTTGTAATTATTCTTATTTGATATTTAGAGATATGCCTTGAAAAAAAAAAAGTGTGGACAAGTTACGTTTTGGATGTAATGTTAGTTACTTGCTGTTTTTAAGTGAGGAACTTTGTTAATGTTGACTGCTTATCATGTTTTAAGGTGTGTCCAGTTTTTGTTCGCTCTCTACATTATTTTCTTAGTTAGATGATGCTAAGTAATTCTTATTATATGGGGAAAACTTGTACGTTAGAGTATATTCAATGATTCGGATGATGATTACACATCGGTTGTGTTAAATTTTCTCGTTTAAATTTACTATGTTAATGTAAAAAATGATCAGTGATATGTTAGAAGAAAGGTATATTTTTAATTCAGTGATTGCGTATGTTAGCCTTTATTAATGTGAAAACTATTGTTACTTAGCGATATAATTTCCTATGCTGTGTGTGTGTGTGTGTGTGTGTGTGTGTGTGTGTGTCATTTATTCTTAGATCATTACACTACTGTTCACATAACTGATTCTGTTCTAAACATGTACATATTGTCAATTGCATTGCATCTTGCAAAGATAAACCGTTTTCTAAATGTTGAAGACTAACATTTATATTTTCAAATCTCATTTTCTTTTTATAAACGTTAACTAATATAATTTTTTTTTCCTAAGTTGAAACATGCATATACTGTTTACTATTTTTTTATAAGTTTTTATTTTACATTTATACTTTGTGTTTAATTTTATTATTTTAATTTTTATTTTTTATTTTTTTATTTTAAAATTTATTTTTCTAACTTTATTTTTTTTATTTTTTATTTTTTTATTTGTTATTTTTTTATTTGTTGTTTTTTTATTATTATTTTTTTTTTTTTTTTAATTTATTTTTCTATGGGA
>JABUQX010123739.1:12500-15000 GCA_015478945.1 Trachelipus rathkii | reverse complement strand
TAATATATATATATATATATATATATATATATATATATATATATATATATATTATATATATATATATATATATATATATATATATATTATATATGGAGTTTACGGTGGCTTCAGTAGATTGAAGCGAGTTTTTGTCTCGCTTAAGGATCTTAGTTTTCCCGCTCGCGAGAGCGAGGGTTCGAATCCTCGAACGCTTCGAACGACACAAAAAATTGTCATCAGTAGAAAGATTTTTGTAAATATTTAATACAGCTTACGGTATAGTGAAATATACTGATCTCATACCAAACACCACTAAAAAACTTAGCCAACACATACAGAAACCAATCTATTATAAACATACAAAAATGAACGTCTCTCTCTCTCTCTCTCTCTCTCTCTCTCTCTTCTCTCTCTCTCTCTCTCTCTCTTCTCTCTCTCTCTCTCTCTCTCTCTCTCTCTTCTTATGCTTCCAGGACAGAAGGTCAGGCACATGTGAATTCCGAACCCAGTCTTACGGCCCCGCTAGATAATTCTTTCCCGCCTTAATCCACTTGTGTTAGGAAAATACTAATTCAATTTCTCCCTTCCCCAAAGGGAAATCTAAACTTGGAGATAAATAATAGGATAATAAATAACCACTTCACCCATTATCAAATATAATGGATGAGTATAGAATAGATATTACCCTAATAATACCTAATTAGGTTGTGAACTTATAATAATAATAAATCTTAATATATATTATAAATTAAAAAATAAAATATAATTTATAATTATATAATAATAATAATAATAATATATAATAATTAAATAATATAATAAAAATAATAATTAAAATAATATAATTAAAATAATAATTAATATAAATATTGATTTAGCTCTTATATTTTTCATCAGATAATTCTTATAAACTCCTAATAATGTTAGGCACATACCTCTTTATTAATCATTACACTTCTATAAATTCTATATATTAATATCTTAACTTTTTTTTTACTTTTTTAATACTAATAAATTATCTTGTGAGCTCTTTTAATCAATTTCCCAAACCTTCAACCCTTTTTTCATAAGTTAGAATTTAAAGTTTCGTCGTTCACATCTCATATACAGAACAGTAAAGTAGAATCAGATTACAATGTCATAATAAGTGACTCTCATATATTATATCTCTATTCTTTACTATCCTTTGAGTAAATATAATTTCCTCTTTTTACCTACTATTTTCTACTAAGGCATGGGTACTCACTAAAAAGAGACCCGTGCGCCTCCAAAATTAATTACTACTCGCGATAGTGGTCGCTCAATCTGTGACTAAATATAACCCAATTGTAAATCCACTGTAAAGATTTTATATCTAATCATTAACATAATTAAATTATAATACTACTATCAATATATATTAAATCTACAATATGTTATTATTCACTAAAGATAATACTATTATGTCACTATAAAAACTAACACTAGTCTCGACTCATATTATATATTTACTGCTTTTATTCAGAGTCGCGTGATATACGCTATTACGAATTCAAACTTTGGGTAAATGATGAGCCATTATATTGACTAAGCAAGTGTATTAGCTGTAACTCGCTTGGGACTTAGTTTAGGGAGTCCCCTGTGCGCCCTTTAGTGTTTAAATAAGTTTGGATTAACTAGCTCTAAAGTTATTTAGATACTTCTTTTACTAATTCTTTACCGAAACCACTGTTTAGGTCCTATCTCTTCTTAGTTAGCCCTCTTGGAAGGCCCAAATATGAACTTAATTTACTATAGAATCATTAATGGGCATCGCCATGCTTCTCACATATAAGCTCTTAGGTAGGGGGGCGGCAGGCTTAAATATATTTTATAGGGGAGCTTTATTTATTATATATCAATATTATATTATTCATATATTATATATAATATATAATATATTATAATATATTAATTATATATTATTAATATAATTATATTAATATATTAGTATATTAGTTATATTATATATGAGTATAAATTATATATATAATTAATTATAAATATATATTATTATATTATTTATATTTATAATTAATATTTATATATATATATATATATTTAATATATATATATTAGTTTATATATATAATATTATAGTATATATATATATATATATATATATATAATATATATATTTATATATATATATATATTATATATATATATATATAAAGTATATATTATATATTATATATATATATACTATATATATTATATATTATATCATATATATATATTATATATATATTATATATTATATATATGTATATATAATATATATATATATTTATATATAATATTATATATATAATATATTATATATTATATATATATTATTTATATAAATTATATATATATATATATATTATATATAATATATTATTATATATATATATTATTATATATATATATATTAGATATATAATTACGGATATATATATATATATATTTATTATATATATATATATATATATATATATATTTATATAATATATAT
>JABUQX010123739.1:5000-10000 GCA_015478945.1 Trachelipus rathkii | reverse complement strand
TGCATCTGCGATCTGCATCCACAGTCCACATCCTCATCCACAATATCCGAAAAATTAGAAATAAACCACATCCACATCCCCCGGATATTGAAAATTGCTATCCCCAGGCTCATCTTTATTATTATTATTATTATTATTATTATTATTATTATTATTATTATTTTATTATTTTATTAAAGCAGTATTATTATTAATTATTTTGTGGATATTCTTATTTATATAATTATAATAATTTAATTTTAATTTACATTTTTATTATTTATAATTATATTTATTATTAATATAATGGTGAAAATTATATACTATGTAAATATTATTTTTATGTGTATTATATATGGATATAATTAAATTATGTCATTATTATTATTTTATATATATTATGATTATTATTAAATTATTAATATAAAATTTTAATTTATATAATACTATTATATATGCTAATTTATTTATATTATACCATTAATATTATATACTCAATTATTGTGTGAATATAATTCAATCATAATAATTATGTATGTCTCTAGTTTATTTGCTTACTATAATTTGTTAATTATATATTTAAAATTTAATATATATTTCTCATTGTGTGATTTAATCAAATATCTGCTATAATATATTATAAGTGTGCATATCTCTCTGTTTATTATTTATTTTGAATTAATATAATATATATCTCTCATTATATATTATTATTATTATATGTGTCTGAGAAGATTATATAACAATAATATTCTCTGCTGTGTATTACAATAACCTAGTGTATATGTACCTCCGAGTGATGCGCGCCTGAGTGAACTCCATATACTAACCGCTTCCCCATGCCTTGACTATGCCTATTTCCAATCCAGGTGACTATACTTAGTCTCCCTGACACAAAGATCATGTAGTTATCCTTCCTGCAGAGTACTGAAAGAGGTGATATTTATGTAATAAATATGAATACTGGTTGTGGTGTAGTGTATTGATGTATGTGATGCTCGCATTAGATTAGTATATCATCTAAATATGCCATAATTTTCGTTTCGATGATAAAGTAAGGTTTCAGTCTTCTCATTTATAATGACTTTTATTGGGATTATTAGTATTAGACTCATATAGATTTTTTAGTTTATATATTTACTATCATATCTCAGATTTTATCATTCTTATTTTATTATTTGTCTCTCCTTCTTAATTTTTTATTTGCCTACCTCTCATATAATGTCTATATGTCTTACATTATTCATATTATTATTATTTATATATTACTTTCATTAATTAGTTATTCGTGTGATGATAACCTATCTATTATAAAATTAATTTGTATAGTCTTGTCTTTTACTCTCATTTATTATTTTAATAATATCATCTATTATGATTGCATTATTATTATGTAATATATTATTTTAGCATGTGATGATGTGTTTGTTGTGTACAATGCTGATCCTTTGGTTTAGATATGTTCATTACTTCCCCATATAGTCAATAAGGTAGATAAATATTTTTCTCAGTAGAAAACCGTAATTCCAAAGAAGAGGTTATAGAATCCAGATACGGACCTCTCATTAAGGATTCTTCTCCAGAAACTCGTGGGATTTTGTTGCATGGATGGCTTGCTGCGGTGCTGCCTGCCTACCAAATATCCGTAGTATATTCAATTCAAGTCACAGTTGCCTCAGCAATTTGATTTAACTTCTTACTTTAATCCTAAATATCTTCATATCTCTCATGCGGTAGTACTTTTTATCTCTTCTCTATTCTCCGATATTTCGTACATTCTATTTAATCCTATCTTTTTAATCTATCTATCTATCTAAATCTTCTATCTATAATATCCATCCCTATTCCTCTCTACCCAATATTTGAATGGCTGCGAGGGTAATTTGTAATATATACGATATCCAATATATAGGTTCTTGGTAATTGTATAATATAGAAGAGCTCAATTTACAACTATGGCTTTAACATCGTCAGTATGAATACTCTCAGCGATTATTCAATTAATATTCATAGCCTATGATGATATACGTACTTACGATGCCTCTGAATGCCATATCTGATAAATGTCGAAAAAAAAAAATAATAAAAAAATATAAAATAAAAAAAATGCCTTTTTCTTAGTGTTAGTCTAATATAAGGTGATTATATTCAAATAAATATCTAAGCGATAAGTAATTCTAATGCTTGCATTACTTCTCTATAAACATAAGTTGCCTAACCTTATAAATCACTTACTTTGATGCACTTTAGTGATTGATTCAGACCATAATACTGGTCTTCCCTTTACATATAGGCTTAGTGAGTAATTAATTTGTGCCTCATTAATTTCTTCTGCATAAAGTAGATTACCGTATAACTTCTCGTATAAAAACGAATAATGCCCTTATATATTCAACCACTATAGTATTCGAATGGATTTCTGCTGATATTGTGCTCAATCATTTTAAACTACTTAGATATTTGTTTGTGTGAAAAGCAATGAAAGAACAATGCTAAATTTTGTATACTATTTTTCCGCTAATAAAATATTGCTTGCGTTAACTCCTTCTTTGCACATGATACTTCGTTAGAACAGCCATTCAGAAACCGCATAGCTACCTCTATCGCCTAATAATTATCTCTCGCCGGCATCCATAAGTTCATTAGGCGTGGCCAAAATCGTCATATTAGCTTTAATCGCAATTGATTTTTATGCGTTATCAATGTGATGAAGAGGATTGTAATTCTCTACTAATTTTGTCCTAGAATATATATACTCATGCGTAAGTTTCTGGATCTATTATAAGTCATTAAGTAAGCTATATGCGCACGCTTCCTTTACCCTTTATTAACGATGCTTATTCCTTTTAATTAAAGTAAAGTACCACATAGTGTAGTAAATATGTAATCTCATTTCTGAATCTGAATAACTGATAGGTATTGTGTGCACTTTTCATCCCCTTTTCAAAATGGTTTTTTCAATGACTGATCTCCTGCATCTATTCGTATATTATTATTTGAGGTATAATATTTTTATTTATTTTTCTTCTATGATTTCTTATTAATGCTGGTTAATTTGGAGCTCTACCGGCCACGATCCTGGTAGGAACATTCTATGCAGCTTTCAAACAGCAGTTTTGTGCCCACTCTGCTATTGTATGTCCGCTTACAAACCGCATGAACATCTTTATATTTAGTGTTATAATGAGTTATATTATACTTATTTATAAATGAGCCTAATAGTGACTCCTATTCTGACCGAGCGTTTAATTGGTGCGAAATAATAATAGTGTGCAAAAATAACTTTGCTAAATGTGCCTTCCTCTTTAAGGTAGCTTATGGTAAATATTATATTCATAAGTCTCAATAAGTGTATATATTGTCTCCAAACCTAATTCATTAATTGATAATTTACCTCTTCTCAAAGTATTTATATATAAGCATTTACTCCCAAATAATAATAATAGGTCTTTATGATGTGTATATAGTCCAACACTAATAGTCGTACTTTTCTCCATATAATCTTGCTTAATTCTAATTCTCTCAGTTCGATAAATCATTATAATGCCTAATCTGAATGTCTCATACGTAATTCTTATCTCCTCATATACTAGACTACTGATTCGTGACTATATCTCATCTACTTGAATAACTCGCCATCATGCTTTAACCGAAATTCTTGGGTAACCTAACATATTCTTGACTCGTCGATAAGTGCTGGGCCCTGTGTGTGGGTTTTCATTCATGCCAAAATTATGTTCGTAACGTATGAGTGAGTGAGTAATGCCTCTTTTTTGTGTATAGTACTTAGTTGACTTATTAGGTATTCTTTTTACAATTTTCACCTCCTAAGTCCTTAATCATTTCTCCTATTTTATCTGAGTTCTTATCCTTATCTCATATTTGACGGGGCAAACAATATAAAATAATATATATATATTACATATTATATATATATATAATTATATATTTATTATATATTAATATATATATATATTATATATATATATATAATTATATATATTATATCTATATTAAATATAGTATATAATATTATATATATATTTATTATATATATAAATATCTAATATATATTATATATATAAATTATTTATATATTTAATTAATTAATATATACTTTAAAGATTATTATGTTTTGTTTTTTTTTTAATTATTAATATATAATGAATATATATTAATATATATTATATATATTATAATAATAATAATTATATTATATATATTATATATATATAATATATTATATAATATATAATATATTATTATAATATCTATGACAAATATATGTTGACATGAATAGCCTACTTTAAGGCTAGTTCTCTTACATATATATATATGATATATATTAAATACTATATTGATAACATATGTGACAAATTCTGCCATAAGTGACATCAGCATGAAATTCTACTGCTATTGTCAGTCTGATTTGGTAATAAAATAAAATAGGATTATTAGATACCTGTGAACTTCATACATAAAAAAAAAAAAAAAAACTTTTTCTTGGGATCTTATTGTCAACTTTAGCTCAATGTTCTTGCAATGATCAACTTGAGCTCAAGCTATGATCAAGAAACACCTATTTAAAAAAAAATTACAACATAATTTCAGTGGATAATATAATATCTTCATTTATTAAATGGTATTTTTTATTCATTTATCATCGTATTTATTTATTAATTTATTTATTTATTATTTATTTATTTGTTCAGAAATAAAAGCTTTGTAATGCATTCTTTACATTTACTTCCTTCAATATATCCGTCGATGAAATTATTATTGTATTGCATAAAGATTAATTATATATATTCTTAGCATTATTATGATTACACATTATATATATATATATATATATATATATATATATATATATATATATATATATATATATATATATATATATATATATATATATATATATATATATATATATAATGTGATCATTAATAATCTAGGAATATGTATATTATATAAATGATACAAATATATAGATATATATATATATATATATATATATATAT
>JABUQX010123738.1:0-12856 GCA_015478945.1 Trachelipus rathkii | reverse complement strand
GAGTACGTTAGTACTTATTATATATCTATATATATACTATATATATATATATATTATATATATATATATATAATATACAGTAGGTATATAGTATATATGTATATATATAGGATTTATGATTTATGTATATTATGTAGATATTATAATATATATTATTAATATATATAATAATATTTATATATATACTAGTGTTTTGAAATACCTCCCCCAGATACTAAAATACATGCTATACTATAGTATATTATATATTATATTTAATATTATATAATACTGTTCCCTATATCGCGTCCTATCAATTTGATGCATGCGTTACCCCTTATTTTTTTTAAATTGTTAATAATTTTATATTTTAAAATTAAAGTTGCTTTTAACAATTAAAATTTCTAGTTACGGTTAACAAGGAATCAAAAATAATCAAATACAAAAAAACTAATTATTTAATAATATTGTACTTTTTTACGCATCGTACGTTTGGCAGAGCCCGAGACACAACGACGTCTCGGGATATTTTCTGGTTTGCAAAAATCTTACCCGAAAAAAAGAGAAACATTGTTACAGCAAGTAGATCCGTGTAGGATTACAAGGTCGAAAGTGGTTCTTATACTCCTTCAGACTCCATATATGGGTTAGCGTTGGTTGTTTACTGCATTACGTCGATCCATATAACTGTGTTAGAGCTTGCGGTTTTACTGCCTCTTAAATTTAAGTATATGATATGTTTTGTTATGTATACACAGAATATATATATGAAAAAAAACAATACTGAACGCATTTTACCCAGAAACATTATTTTTTTACCTTACCTTGAATTCTTTTACGTATTAGCACTAAAATGCGCTTTCTTTTTCATGCAAAATGAACGCTTTTCCTTACTTAATTAATTATTTTTTAATAATTTCATATTTTCGTCATCTTATTCTCAAGCAAGTTCATCATCATGGGCAACATTCTACTATATCACTATCAAAGTAATATCAAAAAAATTCAGCATAATGATTTGGATGCACCATGAAATGAAATTTATAAGATCCTATATAAACAATCAGCACAAAATATCAATAATATAGTAAGAAAAAGATTGAAAACGTGAATAGCTACTCGAGAGAATTTATGAGAAAGGAAAATAAAAATAAAAAAGTATAAAATTTATATATTTACTATTATAAATATGATAATATTCATAAAATAGGAATAAATGATATATTATATATATATTATAATTATCAAAGTTCTCAGGTCCACGGGCGAGGTACGGCAAGTTGCTCACTATTCTAGGAGTTAGGAAACTACTCAGTAGTGAAGTACTCTACGTAAGACCGCCGAACGGGAATCGACCAGGCCCTGTTGTTGCTGCTTATTTGTTTGTTTCATTTTATTGCGCTTACTAAGCTTTATTGGATTAGCGGAAATAAGTAATATAATACTATTTGACTTATATTATATAGAGAAAAGCACAAAAATGATTGAGCTATATAAATTACTTCTATATATAGTTGTAATATATTAGTAAATTAGGCCCAATGCTTCTATAATATCTATATATAAATATGTGTAATTCATTATAATGTAGATACATATAAAATAATAAAATTTTTATTGTCAATATAATAAAATAATATTATAATAATAATAATAATACTGATAATAATAATAATAACAAATAATTAATAACAATAAATATTAATAAACCAATAATAATAATAATAATAATTTAATAATAAATAATAAGAAATCAATAATAATATCATAATAATAATAATAATGAATAATAAATATGTTGAAGAAAAAAACAATTTTTCTCTATCCTTTGTGCGAGGTTTTTTTTGTACTTTGCATTTATAGTTCCAAATCAACTCATTGCTCAAATCCTCCATGTTATCGGAAGATTCATCTTATAGAACGTTAAACATGACAAATATTAGTTTATGTATACGAAGTTGTTACAATTAGGTTTGTCCAAAAAATAATATATATCCTAGTCCATGCTAGTATAATATATATTATATATATAATAACTATAATATTATTATTTGAATGTATTTTAATTTGATGGTAGTGATATATATACTTATATATAATATATATATTAGTGATGCAGCAGATGTCCTTTTTTCGCATCGCGGATGCGGATTGCGGATGCGGATGTTTGATATATATATATATAATATATATTATATATATATATATATATATAATATAATATATATATATATATATATATTATATATATATATATATATCATAATATATATATATATTATATATATATATGCCAAATATATTTCGAGTTTTAGCTACAATCTATTAATATAATTGTTACCACGGTGTGGGACGGGAACCTAACTCAAATGCATTCCACCAACCTCTTTCTCCAACCTTTTTGACCTTAATGAAAAGACATATTTTACAATGGATATAAAGTATGCTATACGTATTTTGCAATACTGATATTGATGTACATGATTCAACTGATATAGGAACGGTTCGTGCTTGGAGAAACATCCATTTTTTCTGCCTTTCCTCACCCTCTGAGAGATCTTTATCTACTATTTTTATTAGTGATATACTAGCCTTAGTCTTATTGTGTTTAAATATCTTCTCTTACTTTGGAGATCTCCCTCCTTCTGGGGGACAGGGCAAGTTTAGTTCCTTGGCAAAGTTATATTTCTCAAGTGCATTGTGGAGATAGAAAGCATTTTTGCATTACATAAAAATAGGAACTACAACCATTATCTGCCGAGCAGAGAAAACAATAGGATCATCATTTGGTAAATACAATAGTACGTTTTTCTCACCTAACCACCGAAATGCATGGTAGAGCAGATTAATTCATCACTCTCCTCAATCACTACATCTTTGATATGCGATGTTTCTTCATCACCACTGGAATCGTGTAGAAGTTGAAATATACCAGTGAAATTATGTTATGGATTTTAGCTTCTTAGAGAAAATTTACGCCGTGTTGGATCTGGTAAGATATTATATCGTTATTCTTCCTTATTTAATCCGGGTTGGAATTAATAGACTTGTTAGGAGAGTTTGAAGTTTTTCAACATTTCCTGCACACACAAATGACGACAATTTAAAAGCTCCTGTTATTACCTTGAAGCTATTTTTTGTGAATACTCGCAAAAAAACTTGCACGTTTTATTTAACGTGAATATCGTAGATGGTGTAGAGTTGCTTAGTAATGTATGGTCACATTAATTCTCCACTAACTAAAAATACATCGTTTATTTTTTAGCAATATTCTAATTTTTTAGTGATACATTCTCCCCGTATTCAATTCTCTTTTTTAAACTACGATCATCATTTTCTTTGATAGAATCTATAAGAATTATCTTATCCTTATTTGCTGTGTGTCTTCATTCGTTATTATTCTCTCTGCGACGGACAGAAGCTGATGTAGAAGGCCTAACCCATGATTGTCTCTATGTCGTCTCCCCTAATTTCTTCGGTGACTCTCGCTTGACTCATATGTACCATAACCTTAGACTTCAATGTCTGCTGATCATGAGTTTTACATTTTGCATAGTTTAGTAAGATCAGAAGCACATGTATATCTCATTTAAAGTTTGAGTTCAGATTCACTCTTAAGTATTTTTATTATAATTCTTTATACAAATTCTTAATTAAACATCCGCGCAACATTCCGCAGGGCAAGGCGCGATGCTCTGATACTATGTGGTGTTTTTATTGAAAGATAGAGGATCTCTTTTAATGCTCGCGGATGCTCCGCGGATGGCGGGTATGCGGATCGCGATGTTACCTCTTTGCCACACTAAATATATATGTTCGTCGCTTAAATAATCAATGTATACTAGAATGACAATTTATTATATCTAAATGCTACCAATATAATATAGAAATTATGTGTGATAACTCACGTAATCCTCTAGAAATATAATATAATAATTATATATGTTATATATGGTACAGATAAACATTTAGTTATACTATCACTAAATGACAAATAAGATATATATATGAGCTAGTATAGCTTTACTAATTAGTGATACACTATTTTATAAATTAGTGTTATTTTACTTATATATATATATATAAACTATGTCTTTATTATAAGTATTAAAATATAACTTATCACTCCGTGCTTAGCATGTATTATAATTTTTCATTTCTATTGCTGTATATTTATTATATAAATGTGATTTTTAAATTTTATTTATGTATAAATATAAAATTATATTAGAAAACAATTATAAAAATATTATATGTATATATTTTTAAAAATTAGTTTAATTATATATAGATATAATATATCTAGTAAGGTAAATAATGTCCTTTCATGGAACGTATAATTTTATATTGATATTACCTAAATAGGAGACTAAATGTCATGTTATATTTAAGTTACTCTCCTTTTATATAATATCATGGACGATTGTCGGTACATCCGAACTCGGTTGCTCGGTGCGGTTATGCGGTAGAGATTGCTGTGCATAGGAAAAATATAATGAATACATGCTGACAGAAGGAGAGAAAATGCCCCAAATTTCCACTATTAGTGGCGTCTGAGGTGTCTCTGCCCTGGTGCTCTTCGGTGGTTCGCGGTTGCATAGCGCTGACGCGTGCGATAAACTGAAAAATTTGTGAAGTGCTTGGACCAACTTTAATGAAAAACAATTAACAATATTTTTAAACATTCGAATTCTCCATAAATGAAGACCTTTTTTTTTGTTAATTTAAAACAGTTTTCCTGATATTTTCTTGATTGCTATAGACACAGGACTGAGATGAAGTGGATTCCGGCTTGATAAATAAAAAAAATTTGTGAATTTTATAAATACTTCATTGAGACCTGCTAATAAAAGAGCGTTTTTGTGATTTTTTTTTTTTTTTTATGACGCCTATGCCACACAAAATAGCTTTGGTGATAGCAGCAACATAAATGATCACACGGCCGTAAGCATCCGTCATACTCAAAAAAACACTGCAATCTCCTTTTTATAGTTCAAATTGACTCTTTAGTAATTCGAATATATATAATATAATAAAATAATTCCAAAAATTACTATATATAGGTATATATATAGGGTGTATTATAAGCAGGGTGTATCTAATTATTATTTTCAGAGAAGCTGTATATTGTTTTATTCAAAGACCAAAATAATTTGTAATTGAAAGTAAGTGAAACTGAAATATTATATAGTACGGTGATAAACATTGAGTAATATTATAATTTCTGTCAAAGTCATCACTTTCTTTTGTTATGTATGTTAGCACATAAATAATGTAATAAGTATTAATTGTATTTCTACATATCCATTGATAATATATATAGTTGTAATTTATATAATTTTTATGATTCAATTATAGTAATATATTAAAATAAAATTTAATTTGATAATAATAATAATTATTTTGGTAATTTTTATAAATATGTTAAAAACTAAAATATATTATCCTGTAATTTTATAGGGTCCCTCATAGTTATCTACCTAGTAATATATATTTGATATGAGCTGTATATAGTGTGATAAAATGTTATAAAAATAAAAATATATTATTGAATAATAGTTTTACACTTTATCTATATAAGAAGAATAATCCGTTGACCGAGAATCGCACCCTATCTGGAGATATGCAACTCACTATATATACGGTTTGGAATCGAGGGCATTTCAATAGCTGAGCCGGTCGCTAAACCATATCCGAAAGTCTTTTAAAACAACATTAATATAATTATTTTATATCTTTGAAACTCAGGGAAACTCCAGTATAATACAGTTCTTCTCCTTGTAAACACAAATTACGTCGCAGTTTTATATCTGTCTTGTGGTCAGGAACATATAGGGATTTCTTATAGTGGATCTATGCTATTGCGTTGTCTCTCTTGACACCCAATCTTGTAGACCTATTGATAATTAACCTCTCATCTAGCCTTATCAGCATCTTGCAGGTGCGTAACTCAAAAAGCCAACAATCTAGCATATTGCTTCTTTTTTCGGATATTTGTAGGTAATTTTGAAAGAATTACTGTCCCATACTTGTATATTCAGTATCCCGGCAATTTCAATATATCTGTACACATGTTATAGCGTATGAAGGTACTGTCTCTTACCTTTTGTAATTACAATAAACCTAGTGTAGATGACTTACCCATCTACTGATATGTTGTATCACTGGACTTCTTAATAATTTCCTGTAATTTAATTACCCTAGACCAAGGCGAACATTTTACTCTTGCAGTAAAGCTACCTTCGAGCATTGGTATAAAAAAAAAATATAATTAACTTCAATAACTTTCCACTTATTCTTTTTTGTGATCTCTTTTTACTTATCTGTGTCTTTGTATAAACATAATTACTTTCAAATATATGCTATGTTCGTGACATATACTCGTACCGCCCCTTAACTTATATGTAATTTTATGCTAGTAAGTATCCCAGACTTTCAATCATGTTCTTTAGGTTGCTCACCCGAATATGGGCCAGTGCATATCTGTCTCTCAGGTACTATAAAGTTTTTATTCACTAAATCTTCTCCGCTTAGTTTCCCATCGACGGCATTTATATCAAAGTATATCTCAATGGACCATTGACTGACTAGTCAGATATTTTACAGTATACTTTATTGTACTCGAGCCCTCCCTTGTGTGCAAATTTGTCTTGTCTTTTGAAATTGTTCGACACAACACGTATGTTGATTTCCCCTCTTACCTCTCGATCTTTAATAGACTTCCTAGTTCTGCCTCTCAACCACTCTCAGTTTGATTTGTGTCTAATTGTCCGATCAAATTACTATAGCTTCCTCGTTTCCTCCTCAAAGCACGTTTATCAAAGGTAGGAGGTGCGATAATCTCAATTGTCCCATTAAATACCTCCTATATAGTGTCTAAGTGTTTGAGGAATATCCATTGGTTTTCCAGTAATTCTGGATTGCTGGAGATATAAAAATAATAAAATATACTAGAACTCTATTATAGGAGTCGCGCTGTGGTGACCGCACGCTCCAAAGTGAACCACAAACTGATTTTTACTTCTTTTTCTGAATACATTTTATATGTGAACCAGCTTAGCATTGTGTCCATACATCCACTTCACTGCTCTCGATTAGCTGTCTTGTCCCTTTGTTACCGCAATCCCACAAAGTACTCGCGTATTGTTTTTCCCGGTCTACCTTCCAGGTTGATGTGTAGCTTCCTCTCTGCTTTCCAATGATTACAGTCTCTATTTCGGTCTAATTGCTGCACAACATAGCAAGTCCCTACTTTTTCCTCCAAGAGCAGTTAATCTCGAAATAGCGATAGGCTTAGGCGGACCAAATTTCTGTCTATAAGAGTTCCCTAACTTCCTACTATTCTAGTGAATTTGAGATAATATTCCTTTGTCATAGCTCAAATGAACATTATGCTTTGAGGACTCATTATTTACTCCAATGCATCACATTTCTGAATACATGCTGCTACTAATATAACGAATAACTTAATTCACGTATTATATTAGAATTATTATAAATAATAAGATTTTCTTAATTATATTGATATGATATAATAAATTAGTTGTTTATATATTTATCTTTGATAATAAATTAAGCTGGTCGATCTTAAATTATGACAAACTATTTAATTTTTATTTGCCTTGAAGGTTAAATGTAATATAATATACATATCACTATACGTTTTACCTATATTCAATTTCGTAATATATCGTAATAATAGTAAAATTACACACATAAATATAAATATAAATATATAAATATAAAATATAGAATATAAATATATAAGTAGACACTCGTATAGTATATTAATCATAACATACATAATATGGTTATTTCATGTTCTCACAGGATTATAGTACTACTATGATATAACTTTTTATATATTATTATATATATTATATATATTTATATATTAATTATAATAATTTTCAGAATATATATATTACTACACTAACGTAAGCCTTTGTGATATCGATTATAATATCATAGCTTTAATTTATACCAATTATGATAGATAGTATTTCAAAAATTAAGTTGAACATCCTAAAGGTTGTCTTCCTTTTTGCAAGATGATACATTATTCATATAATATTTTTTCTTTATCTTTTATCAGATTAAGTATAATAGTAATATACTATATATATATTAATACTATAAATATTATAATACAATATATGTAAATTTAATATTGACTATTATAATATATATACAACTTACAAATACATAATTTAATAGTAACTCTTTTAATTATGGCTTCATCAATGTCTTTCTAGCCGTAATAGGCGCAGCAACTATCCTTTCGCTGCACAAATAGTGGATGTACTAGTCATTTATATATAAATATATTATAAGTATAATATATATTTATATATATTATACTATATTAAATAAATATATTGTTATATAATATAATAACTTGAATTATTTGTAAAATAACTTCCTAATATATGGGTTATAATTGAAATATATGATTATACCAATTACTTATTGATTATAATTATTTTAACTAACATATTACTAGTAGTACCAAAAAAAAAAAGCATAGTAACTCTTATAACTATATATACTCAAACTCCGCACTCTCAACCACTATGTTACTATAATATATATATATATATACCTTATATATTAAATATATATTATATATATTTTTCATTGACATAAAAGCTGCATCATATTATATCATATTATATAGTATATATTATTATTATTTATTATGACGCAGACTCAATTGTGTCATAGGCTTACACCAGCTAATCGAACAAGTGCTAATAATTTACTCAACTTGAGTTAGATTATCAATTAATATAAATAAAAGTTATTTACAGTATTCAATTTTCATCTTATTTTGATTGAAAAAATCCTTCTAACAATAACTCCAAGTTTTAAAAAAAAACCAAAACAGAAAAACAAGCGCATACACAATAGACGATTCCAGCCCCCCTTTATCCGCTTAATTGAGTTTTTTTTACATCATAGATATATTAGGCTCTAGTATGCAAGGAAAATATAGAGAAAATACCTTATCTATTTTTTTTTAACAATCATAATTTTACTCTCCCTATAGTATTATAAAAAGTATTTTTTTTGTCCAACCCTATATTAGAGCCAACTTCATCTATCTTTAAAATTTTTTCCAAATTGCAAGTGCAGAGGTTGCAACCCATCTATTCGCACCGTAAACTCGCGCAAAAGCATTCCACTTCGCACAGCTAATGAAACTACAAGGGGCTATATGTTCTTCAAATATTTTCGATTTGGCTAACAAATTTGAAGTTTCTGTGATTCAGAAAATGCCAAATAAACCCTAAAAACTCGTATTATAAGGGTCAAAAATCGTCTGAAATTTTTATGAGATAAAACTGCATCAGTAGGTATCAAAGATTTGATATATCTGTTGAATGGATATAGATAAATTATACCGATATACACTCATACTAGTATATATACTATTATATTATATACTAGCTACTCACTATACCGGTATATCTAGTACATGCTATAGTGTATATGAACTCTAATTTTTATATTACATATACTACTTATTAAACCAGTTCAACAGTATACTTATATCACTAATTGATAATTATACTTATATTCTCTCACTATAGGACTTATGATATACTTCTCAGTGCTTTCATAAGATTATTATTAGCGAATATTGTACGGATACTTATTCGTAATCTATCAAATTAAACTAGTTATCATTAATAATATATTATATAAATTAGTAATTATTACTATAGCATAAGTATATAAATTTGCATACTATATATACGTATACTATATCAGTCATATATAAAAACATCAAATTAATTATTATATACATTAAAATAATGTTGAATAATAACCTAATATTTACATCAAATATTTACAATTTATCAATATATCCAAGTAATTATAAATATTTAACCCTATTATTTTAACATATTTATTTGTCAATCAAAAATTATATTATATGTCACGATTATAGCTTTCTCTTATATAAGACTCCCATTACCTTGCAACCTTGAACTTGCCAATATAATATTAATATAATATACAATATTTAAAACATTATAAATAATTATATATAATTACAACAATATCACAAATCTTATATCAATCTCATTTACATGATTAATAAACGCTAAACTTAAAGTTTCCATATTCTTAAGTCTAAATAAGAAAAAAAATCACAATAATAAATATATACTACTTTAAAAAAAAATATATTTTTCTCATGTTATATAATATATATATATATATATATATTAATTGTCCTAAATTTTCTTTTTAGTAGGTAATACTAGTGATTCACAGGCTATGTAATACGTGTAAAAATAATATTGGGTTACAAGTACATGCAATTTTTAGTGTGTAATCCAAATATACATACCCTATATACTATATATTATATTATATTATAATAAACTATATATAATATATATATATATTAGTACTATAGTAGTATATATATATATATATATATATATATATATATATTATGATATATATAGCCTCAAAACGCTTTTTCATATACCAAATAACATTATTTTGAAGAAGCCCTCGGGCTTTTCTATATAAAAAATAAATTTTTCTCTCTAATTAAAAGTGAAAATGGAACTGACAATTTTAAAAGATAAATATTTTTTTATTTTGTTCTTCGACCAATTATTGCCTAATGGGTTCTTTATTTACGATGTGCCTGTGGTATGTCATGACTCATCCAATAACCGGTTGTAGGAAAATAACAATACCAGTTACCATTTACAAGTTTTACTTATGACAGAAATGACTTGCATTCAGCCAGTGGGCATGGGAACAATGATCTGCTAGCAAAGACTAAATATTATAGTGTGTGACCATTTCCCTTACTGCCGTAAGATATTAATTTTAATTTTGTCACACATCACCCATACCTATAGAATATGATTTTATTACACAAAAAAAAACCTAATTCCAATTAGTTTTCATTTTGTTTTTCCTCAAATAATAGTAATTTTAAAAAAAAAAAAAATCACATCTGTTTCTGGCTTATTATCAACCCCCGCGGATTTTTACCAAAACGTGGATTAATATACATTCAATCTTGTTTATTTATACTTAATAGTGTTATTTGTAGTTAGATTCGTAGTAGTGTTTGTAGCAGTGCTACAAAATTTCATATTAATCATTTATATATAATTAAATGTAGCTTAATACAAAAACTGGAAAGCTTCCATGATTTATTAGAAAATGGTCAGAAGAGATGGAGGGGGATCTGCTGAAAATTTACATAAAAGATATGAAGAAAAATTGCTTACTCAGCATGGCTTCAATCCTGCAGAGAACCAATAAAATTTAAAGGAATGATTGAGTTCGAATCATTTAAGCCAAATGGGATGCAGAGATGGAAACATCATTCAACGGTAAAAGTCAGGTTGGAACTTAGGGATGAGTTTTGAATTATCTTATACGACTTATCTGAAAACGTTATGCAAATGAAATGCAATGTACAATCTATTGAAAGTAAAAAAAATAATAGCAATTACGAAGGAATGAATTATCAACCATGTGCTGTTTGATTTCTCTGTGTACATTTCGTTTTACCCTTTTGCATATAATCTACCTCACTATCATACATCTGTGATCACCTGACAAGTTTTTTTGTCACATATCCAGTTAAAAAACACGAGGAAAGAGTCATACCAACGTCAGAATATCTTAACAAACTCTCCATCCTCGAGATTCTTTAAAATTTTAAGAAATGTTGAACATTGACAATCAAGTTGTTGTTGTTGTTGTTGTTGTTGTTGTTGTTGTTGTTGTTGTGTTTCTGTTGTTGTTGTTGTTGTTGTTCGTGATGTGATGGATATTATGTATGTGTTGTTTGTTGTTGTTGTATGTTGTTGTATGTTGATTAAGTATGTTGTTGTTGTCGTCTCTTCGTCTTTCCGTGATGTGATGGAAGCGTTATTTTTACGACGTGCTGGAAAAGCATTTGGAGGGATAGACCATCGGGAATTATAGAATCTAATTTCTTTGTCACGACTCTAAATTTGAAAAGGTCATGCAGAATTACTTTACATAAATGTAATAGCAAACATATATAATATATTATACTAATATATATATATATATATATTAATATTATATATATATATATATATATATATAGAATATATATATATATATATATATAAATATATAATATATATATATATAATATAGATATATATATATAATATATATACTGCTATATATATATATATATAATATATATAATATATATATATACCATATATATATATATAGATACAATATATATATAATATATATATAATAGATATATATATATGAGCACTAATAAAAGTGGTCTAATAAAAAAATTATTTTGAGAAAATTAAGATTAAAGTTTTGTTTTGACTGTTTTAATATCGCAACTGTTACACGATCCCTGCCATAACTGAGAAATAATTGAGCAGACTTACATAATTTTGAAACTAAATAAGTTGAAGGTAGAGATATGGAATGGAATGGTATTTGAAAGTCCGATTTATACAAAAAAATTACCTACACCATTCTTGCATTCAGTAGCTCCCATATTTGCTTGTGTGATGTTTCTGTATATCCTACGTATTTCTAAAGGACCCAAATGAGTCAAAATATTTATTCTCCTCCGTCTCCTCCTCGCCTCCTCCTCCTCCTCCCCCTCCCCTCCTTCCTCCTCACAGTTATCAAATTTTTCTCATGCGCCAAATTACTTTCCATTTAACAACACAAACTTTCAATCTTCGTTCTTCCTCTTTAAGTTTTCTACTTTTTCGCCCAACTAATCTCCCCAGTTTCCCCAAACAACACTCACTACCCTTTCACAGGAAGCTCTTCCAGCCACTTTTTCCATCCTATTCTTCAAACCATCCCAAAACACTCA
>JABUQX010123737.1:0-14371 GCA_015478945.1 Trachelipus rathkii | reverse complement strand
TATATAGTATATATATATATATATAAGCTTAGTATAATAGAAATAATTTTATATTTTATTTTAGTCTATAAATATTTTTTTTTTTTATTTTGCATTCATAATAGACCAGAATTGGATTTCATTAACTGTAATCTTCATTCCATCTTTCCCTTTAAATCTCCCGTTAAATGTTCCGTTAGGTTTTTGTACGTCTGGCAGGACCGTATTTAATAGCCATTTGATTTTGTTTGTATGAATAAAGATTTTTTACGTTTATTGATATAGTCATGTAATTGATTTTATTGAATATTCTTGAAAAGTCTCTTCTATATATCTTACTTTACATGTAAGTTTTCCTTTTTTTTATGTCCCTCGTTTTAATATTTCTTTATAAGAGTACTGAATATAATGACATTTTTTTAAATTTATTGTTTCAATTTTTCACCTGAGGCCTGTGCTTCTTGAACAATGTTTGTCATTATTTTTGGTGTTTTGAGTTTACCTTGCCTATTAAGTTAAATTTATTCAATATTTCTTTTTATCAAATATCAAGCAAACTAACATTCCGTTGTAGATATAACTTGTATATTTATATTCTAATAAAGCATTAGATTTTTGAAAATATTTTTGTAAATTGACACTAAGATATTCTAAGTCACTTGTATTGAATAATTTCATTTTAATGATTTTTAATATTAAATATTAAATATTTACTTTAAACTAAAAACTAGTTTAATCGTACATTTTATTTATATTCGGAATATAATTGAAATTAGGAGACAAATGTTTAATTGAAAGAGTGAAAAACCTGTTGGTCCACAAAACACATATTCATTTATATAAAGGCAGGATGCCATTTGTGGGGCCTTTGAGACAAATTTACTTTTCGGTTTGAATTGACGTCGATATAAAGTAGTTGAATTTTCCGCGAGCTACTTTTGTTTATTTTATGTCCGTTGCGGTGTAAGGTTTGTGAGTTGAGAACCTCTTATTAATTGATTATTGTTGTGGACTCTTTCACTTGAACCAGAAGGATGTGTATTGGTTCTTAAAGTTATTTGTTTAGAACTTTCTGTCATTTTTTTTCAAATGTGTCATTAGGCCATAAAGACAATTATATTTTTTATTATTATTGTAAGTTTGACCTCAGATGATGATTTTTTTACATTTGATTGAAGTCGATGGATTTTCTATGTTCTAGGGTATATTTATTTCCCTTGATTCTCGCGGTGAGTGAGAGTGATTAGTCAAATACTTTTTTTCTTTTTATATTTTATTTTTTTTTTTTTTTTTTTTTTTTTTTTTTATTTTTTTTTTTTTTTTTTTTTTTTTTTTTTTTTTTATAAAATTTTATATTAAAGGTTTTAAAATATGTATACGAGATAATAATTCTTTTTTCTCTTTATTAGAGTATTTGTTGTTTCTTTTTATTATTATTATTATTATTATTATTATTATTATTATTATTATTATTATTATTATTATTATTATTATTATTATTTATTATTATTATTATTATTATTATTATTATTTATATTTATTATTATTATTAATATTATTTATAAGTTATATTAAGTAGTTGTATCATTCCATTCACTGCATTGAAAAAGGCGTGGTATTTAATATTTTTTTTTCTGAATGCAGAAACTACCCTCGACCTTTATATTTTTTCTAGGTTTGGAAGATGGGGCGTGGTATGGTAGGACATTGACATTCTTACTTGAAGAAGGATCTATTGGTTCCCTCTTGTACATTTCCCTGTTATTATTAAAGGATTTTCTCACTTGAAGAAGGATCTATTGGTCTCTTTTTTGCATTTTCCTGTTGTTGGTTGATGACTTTCCGGATCAGAAGAAGGATCCCTTAATCCCTTTGGTGAGAAATATTGAGTTGAATATTTATTTATTATTTATTATTTGTAATTATAGCTTTTTCATTTTCTACTGAAGCTCATATTCTATTAAATTCAGACATTTTCATATTAAAATGATTTTTATTAATGTTTAATGTTTCAAATTAGGTTTGCGATATTGTCCTTTTATTAGTGTCTTTCTTGTTATTGGTGAATTATTATTTTTATTATTATTATTATTATTATTTATATTATTATTATTATTATTATTATTATTATTATTATTATTATTATTATTTATTATATTATATTATTTTATTATTATTGTATTATTAATTATATTATTTATATATTATTAAATTAAAATATTTTATTTTTAAAATTATTTTTATGAAATTTATTACCATTATTATTTTTATTAATTAATTATTATTAATTAATATTATTATTATTATTATTATTATTATTATTATTATTATTATTATTATTATTATTATTATTATTATTATTATTATTATTATTATTATTATTATTATTATTATTTATTATTTATATTATTATTATATTATTATTATATTACTTAATGGAAAATAATCTTTTATTTAAAATATTATTACATTATTAATTATTATTTATTTAATTTTTCCTCGCATGTGCAAAAAGGGTATTTTATATTTCATCTCGGACCCAGAATACTCCCTCCCCGCCTTTACTATTTTTTAGCGTTCGCGACGGATGGGCGTGATATGGCTGTTAGGCATTCTGATAGATGAGGTTACCTTCAGTTCGGAGTCCTTGAAGAAGTTTCCGATTTCGCAAGAAGAAGATCCCCTTTCTATTTGATGATTTTCAATTTATTACCGAATCTGCGCTATGGGACTTGAATTGGTACTGATTAATAAATACTTAAAATTTTATTTTCTTTTTTAATATCTTACTATAAAAAAAAAACATTTTATAATATTTAAATTACATTGTTCTTAGATACTGTGTGTTGCCATATGTTATTTATAAACTTGGCTGAACTGAAAAACGGGCATTTTTTGTCATTTTTTCCTTAAATTTTGAATTTTGATATCTTTATTGGTAAAATGGCTTCTTACCATATATTTATCACAGGTGTGCAAGTACAATTTTTATTTTAACACTAATATATATTATTTGCGCTCCCACAAGATACATATCTTAAAACGTTATATTTAGCCAGAGGATTTTTCTTTTTTTATAGGGAGCTTGAAGATATTTTTGACTTTACAAATCAAAGTTATTAAAATATCAAGACATGTTTAAAAATTGTGTCTTAACCAAGGATGTTAGTTTAGATGTAATTTTTGTATATTTTATTCTATTAATTAGTTTTAATAATGGATTCAAATGGTGAACAAATAGACTGACCCAACCCCCATAATGAGTTAACATTAGAAAGTAGTGCCAGAACATGCATAGGTAGCAAGATAGTAATTAGGAAAGTGGATACAGAAAATAGACAAACGAAGACCATAACTGTGTAATGATAAATAACTCAACAAAATTGGTTCAAGTGACACTCTTTAGATTTTTTTTGATAATTATACCCTTGATCTAAATTAAGACTCCTATAAACTTATTAAACCTATCTTTAGAGGAGATAAATACAAGGCTGATGCAGATTTGATTTCATGTTTTTTGTTATTTTTTGAAGAATATTTAAGCGCATATGATACTAATTTATACTAGATAATTTTAGAACCAAATGGGGTTGACAATAAGAACTTTGATAGCTATGTCAAAAAAGAATAAATAAAGAACATATGATTTTCTCAACCTCCCACACTTATCCAGAAAATTAATATAACGTCTATGCAACACAAAGAGGCGTGAGCACCAAGTAGTAATATTTTAAAGCTCGCCTACTATTAAAAGAACGCCTTAACCTATAAAGCTATTAAGATGATGATGTCTTTAACCAATTTAGAACCATTTTTACAGTTTACTTTCTAAAGGACTAATGTAGAAAGCCGATAATTTATATTCCAAATTGACAGCAAAGTTGAAGCTCTCTTAGGCCGGAGGTGTCTTTAATGTGTTTAGGGGTGTCACAGGTAAATATGCCTTGAGAGAGGAAGATAATTTAATGCCACTATAGTAAATGAGACTTTATGACAGGAAATTCTGTAGTACAAAAACCATTAAATTAAATGCAAACTCTAATCTTAAAGCTTATAAATATTAAGGTACCTAGATACAATTTTAATAACTTGTTTAAGTTTAAAGCAGAGATTGACTGCTGTGTTGGAGTTTAACGACACAAGAATAATAAATAGTTGCAAAAAGTTGCTCGCACATTAATTGGTCGTTTGGAACAGGAAGATGTCCGTGAAATGAATTGTGAGATAACTCAGATTACCATGGGATAATCAGAAGTTAGTAATAGGTGATACAGAATTGTAATTTTAAGATAAATTACTCTAAAGCTGTAAATAATTTTAGAGGTTTTATGGTTACAAAAAAATAGGAACTTAACCAACCAATCCATAAACTAAAAATAATGCAAACAATAATAATAATAATAATATTAATAATAATAATAATCATAATAATAATAATAATAATAATAATAATAATAATAATAATAATAATAATAATAATAATAATAATAATAATAATAATAATAATAATAATAATAATAATAATAATTATAAGTCTAACGTTAAATCTAATAGTACTTTTAATAATTGGAAGACTGGTGCCATCCCCAAAAATTCTACAGTTTTAACCACTACCCACACTCAAGTTAATAAGCAGCTCTCACCCCATTCTCGTCTCTTTCAACCTTCTCACAACACCACATCAATTAGACCACTCCTCCCTACATCTCAATTTAACCCTTCTTCTTCATTTAAACCCAAATCTTTTAATACTTCAGTTAAACCCACTTTTCAAGAGTAACCAAGCTATGAAAACAGGATAACTTGTAGATTTTGCAATGATAACCATTATACTAATAATTGTCATGTCATTAATAAAATAGAGCATAGAATTAGTTTTATAAAAACCAAAAATCTGTGTACCAATTGTTTGTCTAGTACCCACCCCTCTAAAGAATGCATTTCACAAAAGTGTGCCATACATGTGAAGAAAGGGGACATCACACTGCCATTTGTCCTAAAACTCCTTCCAATCCAACTAATGAAGAAAATCCAACCACTAACGATGTGAGTAAAGGGGTTGCTCTTCCTCTAACAAATTTGTCGTTTGTCAATATATAAGGGTAATAATGTTGTCCCTGTTTGCACCCTGTTTGATCATGCAAGTCAAAGAACGTTAGTGAGTAGGTCATTAGCTTGTTTTTTAAATTGCAGCCCATTGTATAAGGTAAAAAATGTCTATTAATGGTATTAATACTCCAGGTGTGAATATATATATTTGATGTAATTAATCTTAAGGTATGGAACACGGGTAACTCAAGAAGCATAACAGATTTAACTGCCTCGCCTGGTAGTAGATGAACTACCACAAATTCTATATTTGGTTAACACCAGTGTTGTTCAGACTATCGGAATTTTTTTGAGAACATAGTAATGTAACTTTAGCTAATTCCCCACTGCAAGAATGATTATGTTTGAAAATAGTGCTTTTCAATCGGTTGCTGACCAGTTGAACAAATGTCCTAGAGGATTAAGAAATTGTCAATCAAGGTAATTAATTTAATGAATACTACGCAGGTACCTGCGGTAAGGTGATTTGCGGCAATGCATTCCCTGTGTCTTGTTCTCACAATGGCGAAATTCCACAGTTATGTACAGTAACTTCAACCCTTAATGTAGATATTGGTTTTTTAGAGTGAGAATGTTTCAGTGCAAAATTGTTTTAGAAATTCTATTGAATGTTTATCAAGCAAGGCAAATGATTCTATTGATAATCCCCTTCTATCCATGCTCCCACCTACCACCACTTCCTCACCCCTTACAATCTCTATTAACCCACCTAACAACATTCCCACTCCCTCTCAATCCATCCTCTCCCCTACCACCACTCCTTCACCCCCTACAATCCCTGTTAACACACTTAACAACATTCCCACTCCCTCTCAATCCATCCTCTCCCCTACCACCACTCCTTCACCCCTTACAATCCCTGTTAACACACTTAGCAACATTCCCACTCCCAATCAATCCATCCTCTACCCTACCACCACTCCTTCACCCCTTACAATCCCTGTTAACACACTTAACAACATTCCCACTCCCTCTCAATCCATCCTCTCCCCTACCACCACTCCTTCACCCCTTACAATCCCTGTTAACACACTTAACAACATTCCCACTCCCTCTCAATCCATCCTCTCCCCTACCACCACTCCTTCACCCCTTACAATCCCTGTTAACCCATCTAACAATATTCCTACTCCTTCTCAATCCATCCTCTCCCCTACCACCACACCACACCATCTCTGTTAACACACTTAACAACATTCCTACTCCTTCTCAATCCATACTCCCCCTTACAACTAATTTGTCACCCCTCATAGTCGATGTTAATCTTTTTAATGCAATGCCATCTCTCAATGATGATCTTTTCTCATGGGCAAACACTTTTATTTCTTATTCCCCTGTTGAACTATCTGCTTTCTCAGTTAAAGGCTTTAGAGAGGAGGAAGGTTCACCTGAATTGGATTTAAATAAATTGTGGGAATTAACTCACATAGGTATATTACCAAAAGAAAGTTTTACTGAAAATGAGCGCTCCATTTTAAATCATTTTCAAGAAAATTTACGTTTTGAGAATGGTCGGTATATATAAGTCTCACTCCCTTGGTCGTTTTGATAGCATATCACTCCCCTCCCCCATGGAATAAGTTATTCATAGGCCCAAAATGTTAGGCTCTATCAAGCTTGTATTTGCAAGAACAATTTGAAAATTGTGGTCAAACCTGACCTTTTAAAATGCATAGTAATTCAGAAGTGATAAAGATCAAATGAAAGAGAATTTTTATTAGAAGTTAACCTTGTACACACTTCACCCCGAATCTAAAGTTCATTACTTACCTCACCATGGTGTACTTAAATATTCTTCAACCACAGCTTTAAGAATCGTTTATGATTGCTTCTCAGGGTCCCCTAGCCTGAATAATTGCTTAAATTCAGGTCCCTCTCTTATAACAGATTTAGGTAAATTATTATTAAGATTTCGCATGAAATCTTATGCTTCATCTGCAGATATTGAGAAAGCATTTTTAGCAATAAGGTTAGATGAGAAGGATCGTGATTCTACAAGATTTTTATGGTTAAGAGATCCAGAGAATCCTAATAGTCCTCTCATGACTTATCGCGTTTTTAAAATCCTGTTTCTCTTTGGTGTCAAACCTGCGTCCTTTCCAATTAGCTGCATGTGCTTAATCACATGTGTTAAAGTTCAACATGATTATAAAAACTGAATATTTTGCGTCAATAGTTTGTTGGATAATATTTTTTAATACTCTTGCGATAATCGAAGAATGAAATCTAAAATCTGTCTCTTGTAGTTCATGAAACCCGTAATTTTATTTTTGAAGGCAGGTCTTAACCTTAGAGAATGGTCTTCTAATTCCCTTAAAGCAAACGAATATTTTGAATTGAATAAAGTAAGAAGTGAAAGTTCTACTGTTAAGTCTTAGGTTTAGAATGGAACATTAACAGTGATATGATGACATACCCGGTTAAAGAGGTGAAGGAATTTGCCAATACCAAGCGCAAAATACTTAAGGAAGTAGCTTCTGTGTTTGACCCTTTGAGAAAGTTTTTGTAAATCCTCACCTTCAGTTATTAATTGAGGTAAGGGTGTTCACTACAAAAAATTATGGGGCTATGAGTTACATATATCTCTCTAATGGGCTCTCTACAACACCGATTGCTGAAGACTTATTGCAAGGAGTGGAGTTAATTTGCTTCTTCAGTCTAAAGTATTGTCCAGATCCTTGCAAATATCACGTCATGTTTCAATATCTTTCGTTATGAGTCTTCAGTTTTAATCTGCTATGCCTTTTTTCGGATGCTTCAAAGGTGCCTATGCAACGTAATATATAAATATCACATAAAACATATTGTTGTGTGTCTAATGATTTCTTATGTCCAATAAGTAGCCCTGTGAGAGAGTTAAACCTTCCGTATGGAATTAATGGGTATATTACTACTATAGGTCGGCGAGGCATGTTAATGAAAGCAGGTATTAAAAATATTCTTAAATATTAGGATATATATATATGTTTGGTCAGATAATCAGGTAGCTTTACAATGAGGTGTTATACCTCTCAGAAACAGCTTCCCCACCTTTTTACAAAATGAAGTAGATACGAAATTCATCAAAAAATATTCTCTTCAGCTAGAGTTTAAATAAATTTACTAACTTTTGACTAAATCAGCAGATTTAGCTTAACTACAGGGATAAGTTAAAAGTGAATTAATACAAATCGAGTAGTTTAACATTGGATCCAAATGTGAATAAGTTGTATTGAGCAAAAAACTGGTTCCAAAATGGAGATGGAGCATACCTTACATCTGAAAATGAATCTTCTGGAGTTGATAGGAAATGAATCTTCTGAGTTACCATCTACACACTATATCGAAATCCTCGATATAATAATGTTATTAGATTTAAGTACATTATATATATATAATTCATCTTATTATTCAAGCATAAAACTTAAATAATATATTAACAAATTTAAATATTTACAGATTTGACAGTCATTATTTATAATTTGAGAAGTGAGAAGGTCAAAAGACGGTTGCTCCGTTTGAAAATCCTATATATTAAAAACCAACTTATTTATCTACATCAGATTTTAGAGACTTTGAAAGATTGAAAGGATAATAATCTGATTTCATATAGGAGCTACAAAGTTGGAAGTATCTATTTAGCCCCATAAATATTTACGTATTAAGTATCGAACGAATTTACCCTTAACCCCTTTAACAAAGCAATTTAAAAGTTCTCTCGTGAAATTGACATTGGCGCATGGTTCACTTCTATGTTTACTTGACAGGGTCAAGAATTTCCGGAAAATATTACCTTTTGACAAGAAGTAGGAATTTTATTTCCTTAAATACAAAAACAAGTGAATGTATGATTAACTCATTTGGCAGTTTCACATTAAATATCATCATTTGGGTATTTCTGAGCTTATTCTAATCAGCCGCAGGAAATACTATTTTGTTCGATTGAGACAGATTGTAAAAAAGGTAGTAAGACCATGTGTCTTATGTAAACGCTTACAAGCGGTACGTTTTAAACCCGCACCCATTGCTGCACTTCCTCACTCACGAGTAGTAGATAGTAAACCTTTTACTGTAATAGGTGTAGACTTAACAGGTTATTTCAATGTAAAGATTTCCAAAACTTTAACTAATAAATGTTATATAGCACTTTTTACTTGTGCCGTAACTCGAGCAATTCATTTGGAAATAGTTTTGGACAATAGCACCGAATCGTTTTTATGTTCTTTCCGACGATTCATATGTCGGCGAGGCATCCCTTCTATTATTTATTCAGACAATGCAACTTATTTTCACGCTTCGGATAAGTATATTAAACGATTACATTCACTCCCATCTGTTTACGATTTTTTATCAACTCATTCTATAACCTGGAGATTTAATCCTGCCCGTGCTAGCTTTTACAGGGGTTTCTTTGAGCGGTTAATTGGGTTGGTGAAAATTCACTTGAAGAGAATACTAAAAAAATAGCTTAATTTCTTTAGAAGAGTTTTCCACGGTTTTGGTAGATAGAATCGACCATTAATTGTCGTCCTCTCACCTTTGTGGATAATGACATTCTGAGTAATGACCCTTTAACACCTTCTCATCTATTAATTGGTTATAAATTAAACTCCCTTCCTGTTCCTCTTGAATTACTGGATTCGGACCCGACTTATAAAGATCCCATTAAATTAAATAAGAGATATAAATACTTATTAAAACTTATCAATAATTTTAAAAACGTATAAAAAATGATTACCTTTTAAATTTAAAACAGTCTTGGAATGTGCAAGGTAGGCCGAACATCAATGTTGGTGACATCGTCCTTGTTGAAGATGATGGACCTCGCCTAAAATGGAAGTTAGGAATTGTTCTTATTCTTTATAAGTCACCTGATGGTTATGTCCGGTCCGTGTCTCTTAAGACGAGAAATGATGAAATAACGAGAGCTGTTGTCCACTTATATCCCTTAGAATTACACACTAATATTTATGATAAAGACTCTTCCCCTGTTAATGACCTTAATTCTGACATTGTGGTTCCCACAGCAGCAAAACTAACACGTCAGGCAAAAGAGGTTGCACGACAGCGTTTAAAAAATCTTTCATCACAACAGTTAACATAACTTTATTATTATTATTATTATTTTAATTATTATTATTATTATTTCTTAATCTCTTTTTTTACAGTGTACATCCCTTTCATTTACTTTGCCTCCATTATGTTATTCACGAAATTATCGTTTGTATTTAATAGTTGTTCTTGTCATTGCTCTTTTGTTCGATATATCGTTGAAGGATTGGTCTCTGTCTTCTGTTGAACCTTTTGTTCCCCCTTCAAACTTTCACGAGTCCCTTCTCTAAGCATAATGTAATATATTTGCAGTATGTAGTACATTGATATCATTAATTTGATATTAGTTGTCTTTTCATCCTTAAAAATGAAATTGTTAAAGTATACTAAGGAAGGTGATGAAGAAGAAAGGAGTTGTTTATAAGAAAGAGTTTATGAAAAGTTACAATGGTATATATTATATGTATGTACTTGTTCATTTGGTCTGGTGTTTTCGAGGCTAATAACCTCTTTTTTAACCTATAGGTCCGAGTGCTTATACCTCTTTTTCTTGAATGTACTTGCTTCCTTCTTGTCCTTCATGTATATTTTCCAAACTTTTATTCTATTGCTTTCCAGATTCAGTTTTTAACCAAAGTTTTTTTCTTTTTTTTCATTTAGGCTGTTGGTTCGAGGCTAATAGCAGAATGTTTTTAAAAATCTAGGTTTCCCTCAATCCTTACTCTCCAACTTGGTAATGTTACAAGGACCAGTTAGATTTTTCTTTATTTCCCTTTATATTACTGTTCCAACAGCTTAAATTGTGTATTTATTTTTGTTCCTACTAGTATAACTTTTCATTTGAAGGATGATTTTAGACTTTAATTCATTTTTTTAATTATTTTATTCCATTTATTTGATGCTGAATTGGTGAACAGTGCCTGTTTGAGGCTTCCCTTCACTTGTTCCCTAAGCGGGTGTCTTTCTACAGATAAAGTGACTTTAAATCTGGCATTGAAGGTTATACGAACATTTAGAAGCTAATCGTTTTATCATGTTAATAGTAATACCCTTTTATTTCTTGAAATTGCCATAATTACTGATTAATAAATTCCTGCTTTTTTCTTTATCCGATAAAATTCTCATTACTACACTTTTTTATGTCCAGCATTGTTCTGGCCCTAAAATATAGATTTCTATAACTTTATTTATTTTTATTGTTGCATTCTATAAGACAGTTAATTGATTTATATAGAACTGTATCTTGGCATTTCATCTTATTCCTTATTTAAATCTCCCTAGTTAAATGTACAGTCTAGGTTTTGTACGCTCTGGCAGGACAACATTATTTCAATCTTCTTCCTGCATGTGCAACAAATTTTCTGACCATGGATAATTCTTGATTTTGAAATTTCTTTACAAAGTCTTTAGTAATTATTATTTACATGTAAGTTCCCGTTTTAAAATTCCTCGTTTTTAATATTTCTTTAAATACTGAATGTACTCGACATTTGTTTCTAAATTTACTGTACCATTTTTTCAACCCGACGGACTTGACACTCGAGGAAACATAGTTTTCATACATTTAAGTGGTTAATAAAATAATTATAAAATATAAAATAAATGTATTATGTAAGAGTTTTCCTTGCCTATGCAGGAAAAGATTATAATTATATTAAGTTATTAAACAATTGAATAAACTGATTAAGTAATAAAATTTAATGGTTTTATATATTATATATATTCTTATATTATTTCAGGAAAATTCATATTTATGACGTTGTCATAAGTTATTAATTCCTCAATCCCGTTATTTGTTTAAGAACAATCTTCATATTAAGTTTTAATATTTTTGAAAACTAAAGTAATTCATTAACTAAAAAACTTAGGTTTGATCGTATAACATTTGATATTTATTATATCGAATTTATATTGACATATTTAAGGTATTAAGTACAAATGTTTATTGAAGTAAGTTGTGAAGAAAAACCTTGGTGCCACTAAAACACATATTCATTAAAAAGCGAGTGAAGCCATTTCGTGGGGCTCCTTTGTACAATATATAACTTTTGCAAATGAAAATTTGAGTTAATAAAAAATATAAAGAAGGCTTATTTGGAAATTCATATCCTGGCGACCTTTTGTTTATATTTATTTGTCCTGTAGCAAGGTGAAGGAGGTTGTGAGTTGTAATCATCTTATATTTATTCATAATGGTTTGTCATGCTCTTTAATCTTGAGACCGAGAAGGATGTTCATGGTATCAATTAAAAAATTTTGATGGTCTTCGTAACCCTTCCTTCTCTTCGATTTTTTTTTATCACAAATCTCACAACTTGAACAGTTGCTTCAAAATTCTGATTGCGAAAAAAGTTGCATAAACTTTGTTTTTTTAGTTTCAACTTTTGTCAAATATTGCAGAATTTGTGGTGAATATGCCTGCATCCTCCCTATTAAATATTACGTGATCTTCAGAATTAAATTTATTTTAAATGATATTTTGAAGTTTTATATATAAGATGTCGGAATTTCCATATCTAAATCGCAAGTGTGCAATGATATTTTCAAATTTTTCTCTTTAACCCCCAAACGTAACTGCTATGCTCATTTTTCAACTTCTCAGCTGGTAAAGTGTGGAGCTTTAATACATATTTCACTTTTGTCAGAGAGCAGAATATTTTCAGAATAGTCGAAATAAACGTTATGTTGGAAGACCTTCTTCACAACTCTATATTGTAGTTGTAGAATAATAATTAATTTATGGTCATCAGCATCCAGGGCAGCGGAGCCCGAGTAAAAAAAATTGAGCTAGACCCACAGCTGCGGAGCTGGTAAGCTCCAGCTTGAACTTCGGCTCAGTCTCCAGGGCCTCTTATTGAGTAAAGCCATAGCAGCATCTTGAGCTGAAGCTATATCATAAAAATAAAAATTTTGCTATAAAATATATTTTTAATTATTATAAATGGAAAAAAAATGAGTCTGCCCAACCCGAGCTGGAGCCGGCCCAAAATTCAATTTACTACCACCGCAACCTTGCTGTGAGAGTTGGTAATTTTTTTTTAGCTGTAGAAGTAAGCAATAGACAAGAATGTGACCGTACCAATGGATGTGTTCTCGGGCAAATGCCGGCAGTGCACCACTACACACTCACAGTGATATGGGACTTGGCCAGTTGTTATATTTAAATTCTGTTAAAGATCTGACAAAAATGTGGGTTCATGTACTGGTGGTGGTGAGAGGGGTCACTCAACTTTAAATTTTGGTATATGTAAAAGTATTGACTATTACCTCGTGAAACCTATCGCCCATGCAGAAATACAAAACTGTGCATAATAATAATATATATATATATAATAAAATGATATAATATACAAATATACCCTATCATATACTAAAGCCGTATATAAGCCTATATACTAATATAATATATAATAATATATAACTAATATATATATATATATATTCTATATATATATATATATTCACTATATATATATAAGTATTAAGCGGTACATCGGTCCCCATACTAAGGCCTGGAAATAAGATTATAAGTAATAAGCAACGTGCTTAGGAGATTGACAAGGGACGGGGCCAGCCACAGAATTGTGAAGTTAATTACCATTTTTTGCATTCTATTTAGCTCGTAGAGAATCATCAAAAGAAATAGCGGAGAGGAGTTGCTTTCTAAGTGATGTGGCCACATAATCGCAACTTTATCATCTACTGAAATTGAAAAGGGTATTCTCAGTGCTGAAAAAGCCAATAGAAAATGCTACCAATCAGACAGAAATTTCACAACACTGTAATTTTCTCAAGCATGAGCTGGTCAGCTGTTCTGCAACGTGAGTATGATGCGCCAACAGTCAGTACGAAAGCAAAAAAAATGTAAAACAGAGATTCCAGTCAGTTATAAATTGATTGTATAACATATTGAGTGTCTTTCTCTTCCAAATTTAGAATATTAGATTCTCGATATATTATTTAACATTAATGGTCACAAAGTGCTCAGCTCAACGTTCATCAAATTGTCATAAGCTTAAAAGTATAAAATTAAAAATCCCATCAGAACAACTACGCAACAAGACAGATTGGATATCTTATCTCTACTAAGTAAAGAAGCAGATGTGTTACATAAGATTAAGTTTTCCAGGGATATGATAAAAAACTTTGCAGGTTATAACAACAAATGCGGGAAAACTTTTCAATCTATACATAAAGTGGATGTATTGCTCAAAATATATACATTATTTCCCAATCTTTCAAGAATGTTTGA
>JABUQX010123736.1:0-26035 GCA_015478945.1 Trachelipus rathkii | reverse complement strand
CGGGTGGTCTAGCATCAAAGAAGAGCTTCAGAGTATTAATTTTCCACGCAGTTTAATTCATAATAAGCAGAGGCTTTAGCAGACCTGGATAATATTCCCAAGACACCAAGACCTGATTTAGTCTCTTCAGGGTCATCTTACGCTTCAGATACATTTAACCGTGTTATCCGTGGAAGAATAAGAAAAGTGCCTCACTCAAACCTAAATGGATTAATTCGTAATTGCTCATTATCATTATTTTCATATATATATAGTATATATATATATATATATATATATATATATATATATATATATATATATATATATATATATATATATATATATATATATATATATAATTTTTTTTTATATATATATATAGTTTTATATATCCCTAGTATATATATATATATATATATATATATATATATATATATAGTATATATAGAGTATCACACATACATACAGAAAGAGAGAGAGACACATTATACATACATACACATACACATACATATGCACAAAGTGCCGGTAGAAAGAGGAGGAACAGGTTGATAAGTAATTATTGTATGAAAGAACCTAATAGTTACGGAGGATTCACTAGGTTCCGGTCGAAACATCCTAATATCGAGAAAAAAGAGCTGAAAAAATTCCTACAGGGTGAAGAGGCGTTCACTCTACATAAACCCGTTCGTAGAAAGTTCCCCACCACGAAAACCATAGCCCGCCACCTCGATAATGTTTGGCAATTAGATTTAACTGAAATGATTAAATACAGTTCTTATAACGATGGGTATCAATACATACTTTTCACTATTGACGTTTACTCTAGACGCTTATGGTTGAAGGTATTAAAAGACAAGAGATCCCAGATAGTGGCAGACGCAGTACGTGAAATTATAAGGGACGATAATAGATACCCTAAATTGGTGTGCACGGATAGAGGAAGCGAATTTCTAGGGAGAGAGTTTCAAGAAATTATTATCGAATACGATATAGGTTGTTATAGCATATTCTCTGTTAGTAAAGCGCCTATTGTGGAAAGAGTATTGCGCACGATCAAAGAACGTATGCATCGATACTTTACTAGGATGAATACTTTTAAGTATATCGACATACTGGATGATCTAGCTTATTGTTATAGCAGATCTTTCCTTAGAACTATAAGACAACTCCTTTAGAAATGTTAAAGATAAAACCTGTGTTACAGCGGAACCAGAAAGTATGTAAAATTAAAGATAAACCAGGAAAAATGTGAATGATTATGTAAGAGTATCTAGATCGGATGAAAGGTTTACAAAAAGCTATACAGCTGGATGGTCGAGAGAAGTTTTTAAAGTAGATAGTACAAGGAATTTTCCTATTAAAGGACTTAAATTATACTATCTCGAAAACTTAGATGACGAACCTATAAAAGGAGGATTTTATAAACAAGAAATACAGAAAATACGTTTCGATCCTGTGAGTAATGAATATAAAATAGAAAAAATATTGGGTTCAAAGGGAAGGGGTAGAAATAAGCAGTATCTGGTGAAATGGGTGGGGTATCTTGATAAGTTTAATTCATATATAAAAGCTAGTGAAATCAAAAAACATTAATCATTGTAGTTGTAAGCATGGAGAGTGTAGATCATTTTTATTTAACTCTGCCATCTTCGGCATCTTTGGATCTACATCCTGATAATAAAGTCTTAGATTTCAAAACAGAATTAGTGAATCTTATACAGCTCGAAAAGGGAATGTATGAAGTAGGATTATGCGAAATGATATTAGATGCCAATATTGAGAATCTCCCACAGACACGTCATTAGATAATTATGTATAGAGATGCTGATTACGTAAAAACTGCTTTATAAATAACAAACATCCGTGAATTAAAAAGCACTATGTTGAAAGATAAAGAATATTTCTATGAGAAATTTGTGTTAAAACTGGGATACATAGAACAGTTCCTGATATTTATAGTTATTTAAACACCCAACTTGCTACAAGTAAGATATGTAAGGATTTAATATTCATCACTAATATACGCTTAGGAGAAGACAGGGTGTCAGTCACAATAAGGTCCACATTGGGTGTGAACTTGAAAGACCCTTCATTGTTTATCATTAGGCGATTGGATTGGTTTAGAAGATGTACACACGAGCGCGATGAGGTAATAGATCATAGTGCGGATATTGCAGCTGTTCTAAAACGCAAAGAAGTGCAAATAATAGCGAATGTGACATACAGTATAATAGCCTTAATGAAACAGCCTTCTCACTCAATTTTGTATGTATACATTCAGAGATGTTACAGGAGCAGGGGATGGCATACATTTATACCGACATAGTTGAACATCAATATGTAGGAAACACTAAAGCCCCTTTATTGAGGGTGGTACATTTCCCTAAAAAGGGGAAAGTTATAACTTTCCCAAATGTTCATTACTTACCTCTGAGTCTCTCACATTTTGGCTCTGTACGATTGTATATAAAGGATATAGAAGGACGAGCATATCCATTCACTGACGGGACACTGTTGTGTAAAGTTCACATTACAAAGAAGCAGCCGCATTAACTACAATATGATGAACTATTTTTAAACAGAGCTGCAAATCTTTCCTATGGAATATTAGAAAAACTTCAAGAAATAGTGCTGATGTTTCTGATGAGATGTTGGATGACGTCAAGCACAAAATTAGGCGCAAGATGACGGGTCAAGGCAAAGGACTCAAGAAAATTGCAACTAAGAAAAAGCTTAAATCAAAACGGCCTCTAAAGAAAAAATGCATTGATGTATTCTCTATTTAATTACTAACTGGAATGTGTGACTGTACTGTATATAAGGAAAGTTTAATCCCCACTCCGCCCATTATATGGTTAGAGCTCTTACATGCAAGATGCACTTCCTTCATCCATCTAGCCCAGACTGCTTTAAGAGCGAATTAGACCTCTTCTCCATGAACTCCACCCAGATTAGTGTAAGTGAGACAAATTTTATCAGTATTAAACCCATACACTCAATTACCAACAACGATGTCTCTCTCGAATTCAAAATTCCAGCCACTTCGGACCAGTATTTGGACCCCTCAAATGTGTTTTTATATTTAAACTAAATTGACGAAACCTGATGGTACAGATCTTCCTTCGGGCGACGATCACATAGTGTACACGGAGTCAAATTTCTTGTATACTTGTTTTAACCAGATTGAAGTCTATCTCAACGAAACTTCACTAGGGGCATCAGCTGCGAATTATCCTTATAAAAGTTATATAGAACATTTATTAAATAATTCTGACGATGCCAAACAATCTCATCTACAATCATGTGGTTTTTATAGTCTCAAGGATGTTAACACCCAGATAGATAAAGCAACTAAAACTACAAATAACACATGAATTTTACGGTCGTTTGAATGGTGATATCTTCTTTCAAGAACGACTTATTCTTCCTGCTGTAGATACCAGAATCCGTTCAACCAGATCAAGTCCTAAATTTACGCTTAAAATAAAAAGCCAACCCACAGCTAATGCTGTATGCCCAGAACCTATTTTCAAATTGTTAGAGGCATATCTCTATGTCAGAAAAGGGAAATTATTACCTCAGAGACATTTGGAAATTGAAAAATCACTTTTGAACACTACAGCTAAGTATCCTATCAGAAGAGTTGAAACCAAGCTATTTAATTTCCCCCAGGTATTATCGAGTATCATATACCTAACATTGTGAATGGAAATTTACTGCAAAAAGTGATAATAGGGATTGTTGAACATGAAGCAGTCTCCGGACATCATAAAACGTCACCCTATAAGCTCACCCACTTCGGACTTAGAGGAATCAGTTTGCATGTGAATGGACAGCCATACGGACGCGACTATGAAATGTTATACAATGGTCCCCAATCTCTATGTTCGCGACCTTTTAATGATTTAATAACCAATGCTGTCTCATGTAACGATAGTGGAACTGGAATAGATCTTAAAGAATACGCAAAGAATAGTAATTTATATGCTTACGATCTTACAGCTGATCTTTCACCTTGTAATGCTAGTCATTTAAACATATTAAGAAAAGGAACATTAGGATTAAGTCTTTCCTTTGGTGGAAGTCTACAATCACCCATCACTGTATTGGTTTATCTGGAGCATCCTCAGCTCATCGAATTTGACAGAGTACAATGTGCTTTTGAATTATTAAAGATGAAAGAAGAAGAAATAAAAACGGTATTTAAAAACAAACCACGATTTATAGGAGTTTTCGCTATTAATGAGTTGGGGTCTGTGAAATTGGCAAGGGATACCGGATTCGTATTCAACACATCGCCTCATCATATTACAAACGGCGGGCACTGGATTTCTGCCTATAGGGAGAAAAATGAAGCTGTTTACCTGATAGATTCTTTAGATTTAAAATTTATATTGAGTAATCATTATATCATCTAACTTTTAAAATATAATAATGTAAATTATATAAAAACTATGCCGTATCCTGTTCAGCCCTCCTACTCTAATTTATGTGGTGTCTATTGTATTTATTTTATTATAAGTTTTTTAAACAGTATAGATTTAAAGCAACTTGCAAATATATTTGATGTTAAAAATTTGTGTCAATGACTATATAGTTTCTAATTATGTAATAAATGCCCTAAAGTGAAAACTTGTTTTTATTACCAGCCACAAACTTATTTCCATATATATATATATATATATATATATATATATATATAGAATGGCCTTAAGATCGGTAAAACGTGTTTCCGGAGAAATATTTTTTGCGTTCGCTAGCGATAATATCGCGGTGCCTGCGGCGCACGCGCGCGTGTCGGTTTCTGCGCTTGCGGTCGCGTTCCAGTTGGGCCGCACGTACCCGAACCTGGTTTCGCCAGACTTCCAATCTGCTCACACCAGAGCCAGACTTCCAGTCTGGCTCCGACTCTATATCTATGAGCATTTCCAATTTTAGGGGACACCATCCCTGTAAGTATGAAGAGGATGTTGTACCCTTGAAAGGGGGTATCGACCCTGAATTCGTGCTATCCAATATTGAATACCTAATACTAGAACAAAACATATATATATATATATATATATATATATATATATATATATATATATATATATATATATATATATATATATATATATATATATATATATATATATATATATATATATATATATTATCATTATTCTTACTTATCTTCTGCTCATTAGATAAGAGTTCGAAGAAGGCAAATTCCAGATAAGGATTGTATAAAATTTAACTTTGAAGGTATTGACTCATAGCCTTCGGTAGCATAGTGGTTTTAATAAAATGCCTAATGCTAAGTGGTGAGAGTTTGATTCCCAATCCCGACTGGCACATGATCGATTCTATTTGGGTCGATTTTTAAAAATGACATCACATGTCATAATTTCAAATGAATGGTCAGAGCGCTCGGTCGGCAAGTATATTCATGCAGTCGACGCGGGCGGTGCAATCAGTGAGCCACCGGGCACTTGAAGTAAGGTCCCCCGCAAGTGGATCCCGGGAATGCACGGTAACCCCGGAAACATCAAGTACGTGTACTTAAGTAAACTTGAAAAGTGTACTTAATGAGTGACGTCATACGGTGATGACGTGATAGGCTGGAAGAAAGGGGGTAGTAGATGAACAAAGGGGGGTAGGGGGAAAACGATCATGACAGTACATGAGCATATGGCCAGTCATAAATACACTCACACACGTATATTGCGAATGTACATGTATTGAGGTAGTACTCCATGGTACTACCCCAGGGCAAAACGCCAGACATGGAAAGTACCCAGAAAGGTAGTTCCCATCGGGTAGGTGCTGGAAAACACCTCAGAAAAGAGCCTGTGGGTCCAGAACCCCGTTCCAGCCTCTGCTGCACCTATCTAACGCTTTCGGTTTAGGCTCTATAACTCGTTAACCTTATGATAGGATTTGGTATATAGGCACAGATTTACAGCGCGCACTTCGCCAAACATAACGTAACGTGTTCAGACTCGTGCATGCGGGGAACATCCATTGGAAGTCTATCAAAACATAGAGTATCGATAAAAATATCGATGTTTTTTTTTTTTGTTCTTTTTATCTGTATAAAAGTTTTGAAAATTAAAATTATAGTAGTTATATTATTTGAAATTTGTGTATTAAAATACGTAGATATTTTTTAAGCAGATATTTGATCCTAAAATTATTTTTCTTTTAGTTAGTTTTAAAAACATTTGTTTTATTTGCTTAGAAATTTATTTTTTAGACAAAGATTTTAAATAAAAATATTACTTAAAGATTAAATCATGACGTATATATTTTAGTTTCAAGTTCTTCATCAGTTGTAAATCCATCACTGTGTCCAAGTAATGAATTTTAACTTCGGAATTTAAAAGAATGAGAATTGATGATACGCAGTTTAGGTTTAGATAAGGAAATTATATTGAATTAATGATGACTTAATAAATGAGATAATTAATATATTTAATGATTTAAAGAAGTTATTAATAAATTAATAAAGGAGTTAATGAGTCATACTATGATTTCAGTGCCTATTTTTAAGCATACCCAAATGTTTGGACATTATTTGTAGCATGAATGTGGAATTTTAAAAATACATTTGAGTCAAGATACTATAATTTCAAGAATATTATTAGAAGTATCTTTAAAACTACCTAAAAAATCATACTTTCAAAATCAAATAAAATAATAATAATAATAATAATAATAATAGATAAATAATATAATATATAATGAATAATTAATAATAATATAATAAAATTCTAATCGATCAGTTAAGAATGATAATGTGGTGTAGTATTAATAATAAAATAATAATAATGAATAATAATAAAATAATGAATGATAAAATAAATACCTACTTTACCCTATAATAAAATAATAATAATAATAATAATAATAATAATAATAATAATAATAATAATAATAATAATAATAATAATAATAATAATAATAATAATAATAATAATAATAATAATAATAATAATAATAATAATGGAGAAGAGCGTATAAGATAGCTTATTCAGAGTAAACAGAGGCGGGACTTTTTCTCTCTAATCCGTCCCATAAATCGTGGGAGCTTTGGTGACTCTGTTGGTGTTGGTGATTTTGGTCGAACAATAAAGCCAAGATTTATTTCGCCATTTAAGATCAGCGTTTTACGACACCTTCCTTTTAAAGCTCACCCATAATTAACTTTGGCTTCAAATTTTTTACTTTTTCTAATCCTTTTTTTAACGCATCTTTATATAGACAAATGTGTAGGAAAAATAAAACTTGGATAATTTATTTCATATTTTGCAGACTATAGATAAATTGTGTTAGTTAATATTTTTTTTGTCTGCTTTTAAAGAGTTATATGGAATTATATTAAATAAATATAATAAAAGAAAAAATAAAAAAAAAAAATAAAAATAAATAATAAAAAATAAAAAAAAAAAAAAAAATAAAAATAATAAATATAAAAAATAATAATAATAATAATAATAATATATAATAATAATAATAATAACTAATAATAATAATAATAATAATCAATAATAATAATAATAATAATAAAATATCATATAATCATAATCATATCATTATCATAATGTATAATTCATTCTATTTGAATAACATAGTAATTAATAATGATATTGCATTAATTCAATAAATAATAATATAATAATAATAGATAATAATAAAAGAGGAAGAAAACAAATTAAAATTAATTTTAAAAGAGCATATTAAAGCAAAATACGGGAAGAAGCTTATAGTAATATCTTATTATAACCATTGAAACTGAGCTCGTAGCTTCTCATACTGCGTTGAAGCAGATTACTCGGATGTTGAAGAGTAGTAACGTTGATGTACCGATTTCAATGTTTCATGAAAAAAGGGGATGTAAAAGCCTTCTATATTGTATACACAACGAATTACCCTCAAATGAGGATAATTTGCAACATAAGTTACAAGCCGAGGTAAAGTATTTCACATTTTATAAGGACATTACATTAGCAAAAAATCCCATAAAACAAAAAAAAAGAAGGCTTTCATCATAGCAAGAAAAGAAATGAATCCACGACAACGTTCATTTCATTTGTTATTGAGAAATGACAAATATATAATAAAATTTAAATATAATGAAATGTTCCTTTTCTTTGATCAGAATTTTAAAAACAAAAGTCAGCCAGGTAACTTTCAACTTTATAAAATTAATTAATTTATTTTATTTATTTTTGTTAATTAAAATTAACAACTAATCAACAATATTCTATTATCAAAATTGTCTAAATCTAAAAATAACTATTCCTTGAAATGTACCGAAGTTATACGGACTCGGAAAGCTCGGTACGGTTTTATTGAAATTCAATAGTGATTATTTTATTCCAGAGATAATATGAAAAAATTCTTGTGTTAGAAAAAAGACTTTCAGGTTGATCATGAAAAAAGCATCAAAATCATTACATAATAATAAATAATATATAATAATAATAATAATAATAATAAATAATAATAATAATAATAATAATAATAATAAAATAATAAATAATGAATCAATAATAAATAATAAAAATAATAATTAAATAAAAGAAGTATTAATAAATAATAATAACTTAAACAAATGCGGTTCTGATCCACTGGAAAAAGGATTGCTCCTTCGCGTGCAAATCTCTGCTCAAATCAATGGAACCTTGCTTCCAAGCATCACCTCATAACCTCTACCTACCTAGCCTCGGTTCTCTCCGGCTTGGAAGTCATTTATCATTCTGGTTATCCACTCTCACACCGTATTATCACCCTAAACTGGTCAATCTATAATTTTCCAGATGATACGCCACCAGCAACCTGTATGTAACTGACTTTTCTTCAATAATTATCATAATCTATGACTAGGGATTATATCTCCGCACCTCCCTCTCTCTCTCTTACTTCATGTCTTCTCTCATCTCTTCTATCTCTCTCAAATGGCTCTCGCTTTCTCCTCACTCTCTTCTCATCTTCTCTCGTTCTCTCTCTCTCTCTCTCTCTCTCTTTGCTCTCTCCCTTCTCTCTTCTCTTCTCATCCTCATCTCCCCTCTCTCTCTCTAAAACTCTCTCTCTCTAATTCTTCTTTCTCGTCTATTTCTTTTTTACTTTTCCCTAAGCATTTTTGATTCTTTAATAGGGGGTTCATTATTCGTCGGTGTCTGTATTCCACGTTTAACCTTATTAACCTTCGTTTAACATTTCAAATCCTCGATTATATTTCCTGTCTCTCCACAATTTGCCATCAAACATTTATCAGTATAAAATCAGTTTGTTTCTCATGCTTACGGCCAGACCCATGTTTCCTACACAACTGTTCTCTGCTTTTCGTTCATCATTATTTCCAAATACCTTTACGCATATCCATTTTATTATTGATTTCCATTGATAATTTAAACAAATGGCAGAATCCGTTTTCCTGCTTAAAAAGTGAAATATATCTCCCGTCTATATTTTCATTTCCATCCGGGGCCAATAGTTGTCCAAAATACTCCCGAACGAGTGTTAGTAAATAAACAACAACAATTTGTTTTTTAAATTCCCCTGTCGTCTCTTTATCAGCTCTCTAAGCCTACTCCATGCCTCCCTGGAGCATTTCATTCGTTTACTTAGTAATTGCGTCTGAGGTCTTTCAAACTTACACCCACGATAAAACTCCCTGTATATACTTTATACATATTGAAGAATATCTTTACCCATTAAAAAAATTAAATTAGTACAAAAATTTATTATGAAAGGGTATATTCAATTTTTATAAATGATAGTAATATATATAAATATATATATACCTATTATGACAAATATATGATTTAAATATATATAAATATATAATATACTATACTAATAATATTATATTATAGTACAATATATAATATATATAATTATAGAATAGATATAAATAATACAGTATAATTATATATATATGTATTAGATAATAATACTAACCTTAATATAAATATATATTATTAATATATTTAGTAGATTATTAATTATTAAGTTAAGATATATTTAATATAATATAATAAAATATATATAGGTATATTATATATATATATTAAATATTACTATATTATACATATAAAATTATAGCATAATATACTTATTAATTATATATTATTTATAAAATAATATATATTCTATATTATTTATACTATATATATATAATATTAAATATATTATTTTTATATTTTATATTACATATATATATAATCATTAAATATAACTTTATAATTATCATATTATAACTAAGTATATATATAAGTATATAGTATTTTTATGTTTATTAAATTTTGTATATGTCATAATTAATTGGTTTAGTGATAAAAAACAACTTTCCGAATGTTTTTATTAGCATATATTATATATATATATAGATATAATATTATATATAGTATATAGATATTATGTAATGCTCGAAATATATACATGTTTATACGTACACAAGCAATATAAATCCATTGTTTTTATAAGTTATAATTATTATACTATATATATATTATTAAGCTATATATATTATTATATTATATATCCCATTGCATAATGAGTGCGCAGGTATTGTTTTACCTTTACGGTGTACTGTCATGGTATGTTATTATGACTAACGACAGTTATTAGTATAGCAACCGGATCCACAGAAGCTAACAACTACGCACAAACAACCCAAATACTAGAAGGGACCGTAACAAACATATACCACGAAAACATACACTACAAGTGCACACCCTCCCGACCACTAACCAAAACAACAAAAAGCAAATAGACATCCCCAGATGTGACCTGTCACTAATAAAGAGATTAATCTTGAAAGTTCTCAAATCATTCCTTTATCCTACAAATTGTACAAATCGATATTAAAAACACTAATATCTAAAATATATCTATTCGGAATATCCATAACATATCCCCCATACCACACAGTTTTCATGATTCAAATAGCCAAGTAGATCGAACATACTCGAAACCGCGTAGCTGATCCCCGGTTCCTTTACGACGTTAGTTCTCCGCTACTAACTATTTTCGTCGTTCCTATACTGATATTTTAGAATGCCATGCATACCTTCGGTATTCCCCTAGGTGGATATGTATGCTCTATTTTTATTGAGCAATCTTACATCCTACCTCTCTCTTGCAATGGGAAAGGCAACGGAAGCAAATTGACTTTTCTCACAAAACCATTGCCAAAAACCCACCCCACCAAAAAATCGTAATAGGTTGTCTACTGATTGATATTAACTACCCATAGCCATCACATATACATACATCCATATAAACTCCACTAACATATGCTAAAATACTAATACCTCCACTATATTACAAAACACACAAACCCTCGTGACACTACACCAACCCACAACTCAACACACACAACGAGCAACCATCTCAACACACCAACATCCATAACACTTTCGCATTCTCACTAAAACCCCACCTCACCAAATCACATGCAGCGAAACTAACCGACACGCAACCTGATACCAACAACTAACACGGCTATAACTAGACCCATCCTACGAACACACAAGCACCACCACCGTAATGACCAAGTCCAGACACACACACATAACACACTGAACACACCACCTACAAACACAACACACTCCAAGGTTAAAATTTAAATCAAACGCCATGCACCCCATAACCCCGACAACCATATATTATTATATATTATACTTAATATCCTACCCACCCAACCACACAAATCGACTATTACTACTATAGTATATACGGCGCGATTACACCCACTAACTTACGATTGACGTCTTACCCCAAATAAAAGTATTTATGTATACATATATTATTTGCTAGATACAATAAACGTGTGAATATAAATATTAATTATTATCATCAGCCTGGTTTGGTGCTCAAAAGTACAGGGTACTTTTTGATTAACTATATTGTACTTGGTTACTTTGGAACCTTAAGTACATTCTTGTGGGCGAATAGCGCTCTCCGAGAATAATTTTGTAGCGTGGTTGTACTTGTACTTACAGTTTCTAAAAAACACTGTACTTTGTACATTGTACTTGAGGCACTTTTGTACTAAGTAATCGGTACTTGGTGTAGTTAGGTACTTGAAAGTACTATTTTGGTCATTTTTAAAACTTTCACCATAATATTTTTTTCGCTTTTTAATTATCATTAATTCCTTACTTACGCCAAACACGACTATATCGAGTATTGTTGTTTCATAAACATTATGTCTAAATAAAAGGTCTCCAGTTGAACAAAGACCCAAATACATGGATAAAGTAACAAAGTTCACCCAAATAAGGGAAGGCCCCACGAATAAGCAGAACCCAAAAGGAAATCCAACGCCCTGGAACCGTCCATTACAATTTCGGATATAAAATCCCTCATTGATTAAAGCAAACATCTAGTGACAGCATACTTAAACTAATTAATAGATAGCATAGTATTAGACCGTATATAAATCTGACTATCACACTTTAATACTAAAACTTAGATTGTATGCTATGACTTGTAGTGGGTACCGGAGAGAATTCGAGCCTTGAAATAGCTGGGACCAGTTCCAACGAAGTTAAATAGGTAGGTGAAGAACCCAGGACAAGGGATGTTGAAAGGTGTGTGTGTAATATATAGTAATAGGTTGCTTGTTACGGTCAAGGGGAGAAATCGGACGCCTGTTACGTTTAAAACAATTCGATTACATAAGCCGAGACCGCTGTGATGAGAAAGAAGTATTCCGCCGATCGTATAAAGACTAAGCGTTAGCATCTCGAGGCTGTTAATGCGGATAACGTAATTTCTGACCTTCCTTTTGCGTGTCGTTGTGTCGTTTGGATTGTGAGGAAAAAACTTAGTTTGATCCTTAGCTGACTCGAGTATAGATATCTACTCTGTGGAAAGGTCTCAACATCGTACTGTTTGGTTGTGAGAGCTGAACGGTGCGAAGGATTCATGCCTCGCACAAATGACGTGAGTACATGAAGAAGATCTTTCGGAAGGATAAGGAGGGTTATTGTTGTGTGCGTGATCGTATGGATCTATTGAGTAGGGTCGTATAATAAGGGAAGCATTTGCTTTCAAAGACGCGGGATGAGTATGTACGAAGTATTGGGTTCTCGGGCAGTAAATGAAGGGAAATGTGCAAAACATCATAAGAAAAGGAAAAGAAAACTCAGCCAGTGAGAAACGATAAGTATACGACAGCACATATAGGATATACTAGCTCTGCAGTCAGAACATTAAGATCTTCCTTGATGACAGTTAATTGCTCAGATTCCAAGTAAATCTGACGAGAGGCTGTTGGGCCGTTCCATTGTTCACTAATTATAGTTGTCTTGGTTGAGGAGTAAGCCATGAGAGAAGCTGTTAAAATTGAACGGTGAAACCTTTCCTCAATGATTACCCTAGTATTATAGGATTGAAAAAGCTCGTAGAATGGATGCTTTCGGCCGATACCGAGGAGGCTCGTATAGGTGTTAAAGTTACTCTTAACAGAATAAATGATAAAAAAAAAAGATTTCTCATATACACTTGCTTTTGGTCGATGTTTTAACAGAAGTGAATACCGAAATCGGGAAACTCCAAATGCACCAAAGAAATAGACACTGGTCTAATGGATCCTCCGTGGCAACCGAGAGGGGAAAATGGCCTCAGTCCATCTAGTGAACCGGTATATGCAGGTCAGAATATAACGTTTGCCATGTGAAGGCGGTAAAGGACCCACGATATCAATGTGGATGCGTTCAAAACAGATCACGGCCTCGAGAGGTAAGAAAGTTTGACCGAGGGGGGATTTTGTGTGTCTTGCAGCTGTTGACGTACGTTGGGCCCGATGAACAATTTCGCGAAGATCCATCTTTTGCAACGAGTCAGGCATTGACACTTACATGGCACACAAAGGGACGGTGGTAATACAAGTTTGCGTGAGAAAGCCTCAATTATCGATGGATGGGACAACGAAATGGAGATGAGGAAGACAGCCTTGACTGTAAAGGAATGGAGGCACGATGAGGCGGATAGGAACCGGTGGACGACTGTCACATAAAGGTCTATCTTCTCTTATTACCACAGGAAATGAGGTTGAAGTCCAAAAGCTCCAGTGGGTGAAGGGAGAAGAAGTCTTTCTGAAATGCAGGGCCTTCGTTAGATTGGCATGTCGCCATAGCCTCACTAGTCTCGATTGTGTAATTCATCATCTTCATCGGATATACGTGCCGAAATCACATCAATTTCAATTGCTGGCAGGAGAGTGCAGTTCTGCTGTTTTCCCTCCCGAGTAATGTGTCGACTTGTCTGTTGTTGATCATGGTACACCGATATTCACAGATGATCGTGCTTGTCTTCTCCTAGGGCGCTCTCTCTCCGCTTACATGCGCTAAACAGAGGAGCATGGCTAATAAAAATGAGCGGGCTTGTTGTCGTGATATAAATATGGAACTCACTGAGATTCCTCTAGATCTTAGGATAAGGATGTATCAGAAAGTGTCGAGAGATCTATGCTGAAGATACATTTGCAAGTCATGAGCAACCTCAATAATGACACACTAACAATGTTTCCGAAAAAACGCACAAACATCCACCCAACACACGACCCATATCAAAACTAACACATACACTTTTTTTTGTCTTATAAAAACTAACGTCTTGAATCTGGGTATATAAACTCATGCCAGGAGAAGAACATAACCCGACACTAATGCAGGAGAGCATTGCAGCACAGATCATTACTCTTAGGAGCTAGTTGGAGAACACCTCAAAAACACAAACGCAAAATCTTGAAGCATTCTACCTGCATTTCATAATCTTAGCGTTTGCCGAATCCTGTGGGTGGACAAGGAGTCTATATGACCTGAAGCAAGAGTTTCCATTTTGGAGGCCCTAAACGCGGACTTTGCTCGTCAGTCCAATCAACTTCTCGTACTGACTGCCTCGTCTTACTTGGGACCGTTAGTACGAAGCGGCGAGATACTTGTAAAGGTTTGAGAAGGCAATGCGTGGAGTCCAATCCGATCGTACTCAGAAATCAGTAGTGGACTTAACAGGAGGAGAAGTTATAGCGAAGACATCACCGACAGATACCTTGGATCAACGAACTATGTTATCTGATATATAAGTGGAGCCGGCGATGGGGGGAAAAAGTCGGGCGACATCCACCACTCGGCAGGCGCTTGGTCAATTCACGCGTACTGGCTTCTTATTCAGCATGCGCGACAAATACCTTACATCCTCACTCTTGGACATATAATTGAGGCTCAACAGTGTGGACGAACTATATTAGAAAGAACTTAAGTAAAGTGAGAACTTAGCGAGTAACGTTCCAAGGACACGCGAAAAACACACTTGCCGGGTTTGAGACGTATTTCCACATTCATCTAAACACCGGGGCAAAAACAGCACACAGGATGTTGCTTCAATGTTCTGCAGGCGTGACATTACGTCGAATTGGAAGTGGGTTACACGAGCGATAGCGTCAATCCAACTGGAAATAGGAAAAGGAGAAGGGGAAGACTCTGGAAACGACATCATCTATAAGCGTTGAAATTGATTGCGGAGCAAGCATTCTCATAAGACCGACGAATGGCATCTGTAGTGTGACTCAAATATGGACCGAGAGAGGCGTTCAATTGACGGCTGTCTTCGTGGAAGTGTCCTCTTGACATGCTTACAGACGGGAATATACCTAGAAAAGTGTCCACACTGTTCTAAAATTAGTAATGTGAAGTTTGCTCGTTTATTTAAGTGAAAATTTACTTATTTTAGACTGACCTAAATATTACGTCTATATGTTACCCGCTGTCCATAAGGGTATAAACTTCGCCCGTTATAACTGTACCCATAGTGTCAGCTCGTGACCATTGGAGAAGTGATGTTCACGATTCTGGGATTGTGACCCGCAATTTGACACCCCGCGCAACAAGAAATAACGAAAGTATGACACAAGTCCCGCAAAAGGACGGAGACAGCCTCAGCCTATTAACCTCTTCATCTTATGAGCATACCTAGTCCTCAGAGGATACTTCGTATTTGTTACAGATTATATTACTCCTCAGCGGTTTCTTGGGAGATCGCGCGAGGTTGCGGACTGTTGGCACACCTAGGCTAGAGTAGGCGATAGATCCTCTAGCCAGAATGTGTAGTGCTCTCTCAATGACGCCGCAGTTTGGGCCATCTCCGATGAGCCTCGAGGCACACAAACTAGTTTTCACTCCCTTCTTCCCTATTAGTGCATGACATCTCTCTGGATTGATACCATTATTTAGCTCCTGTTATGCTAACTTATTTTGTGGCTCCCTGCCCAAACCTCACAGTTATCACTCGCTAGCCCAATGACATTTCTTTGATTCCCTGGGAAAAGCGTGACTTCTCGAATCTCACCTTATATATACATTCGTCAGAGTGTGTTCATTCCTAGCCTAGTAGTACTATATCATATGAAAATATTCCCAGTGACACAGTGCCGACTCACTACCATACACTCAGATACTACTAGTTATATCCAATACATCAAGATCACTATGTATTGTGCTCTCAAGACGTAAGCACAACTCCTTAGTAGATGGATTCACAAGAGATTCAGTATACGCAAGACTATTTTATATATTATTCTCAATCAATTGAGTTGCTTTGAAGGTTATATTACATACAAATACAATAACTCAATGTAATACGTTCATTTTTCTCTCATTTTATCAATATGATGATTATACACGACACCAGATACATCGCCAGTAAAGAACAGACTGAAGGAACGGCCCTAAGATAGTGGTAGCTCCGACTAGATTATATGGCCATTAATTAGGCACAAAGTGTTAGTGTGTTGGAATGCCGACATCTCATCTCTGTAACGCTTACTCTTTTGCTAGTCAAGGCCATAACTGACGGTGTCTCTTTGTGAAGCTCTCACATTATATGATATCAAACCTAATACGGGCTTATTCTCATCTCACAAATTCACCAATAGAGACTTATCCCGTAAATTCAACGCTAGATTAGATGTCACTATAGTCGCATACAGTAAGAACATTGATACTTCTCTTACATATCTCAACTCAAGGCATTGTAATTGTATCCTATACCTTCATTACTACTCGCAATAGGTTCCATACAATGATACAGATCTAATCACCTGATATACCAAACACACTACTGTGCGGCATATCTTGTTTACCCCCTCTTACCTTAAGACCATCTCGCATCAACACAAAATTTACTTATTACTAGCTGAATCCCCCCTAAAACAACTCTCATAAACTTCGAGATTACATCTTGTGTGCCAGCTGCTTGACCTCCACTCTCGGGTCCTACAGCCATAACTTCTCACACCCCCGAGGGACTGTACCTCACTACGAACCATACCTTTGAACTCAATTACATATAATTACGATGTATCCGCCCTACTGTTCTAAACCTTTTCTAAGCACCTTATTTGATGGACACTACACCTCCTGGAGATATATTTATCTCTTAGATACGTAATCCTTCTTTAGAATAGAGACTTACATTACTATCGAAGTAATTCTAACCTCAACAAAAAGTAAAGTATTATTAGATCTCATGGCAAATTCATATTCTCACGTCGCTATACTATAATATGAATTAAGTAATTTATTAGATTTATATATTAGGTGTTTCTTAACTAGTATTATTTGCCTGCCAGTAACCAGTAGTAGATTGTTTCACATGGTAAGGGGATAAAATCATTGAGCTCAAGGTACTTTATTCATATTTAGCATGAAGTTCAATTATGCCGCTCTCGATAGTTAAAGAATTAGTAATATTAAGATCTGCGCATAAGTTTGTTATCGTATTGTATATATGATTATACCTATCAGGTTGAATAGGATCTATAATTCAGATATTAAATAGTTAAGCACAGGATCATTACCTGGTATAATGAAGTATAAGTGAGTATATATATCTAGAGAGAGAGACTGAGGTCAAAGAATAGACAGGAGGAAGTAAGGAGACACTCGAAGAATGAATAAAGATGAGAGAAGAGGCTAGATTATTACGAGTATGGTGAAATTTCAGTAGTATAATCAAATACGTTTTATGTGGACGATATATATGAAGGTTCCGAGTCAGATATCTGTGATGTGAATTCATTATATATTGGTCTACTTATATTATATTCAAGTATAGGTAAGGGATAAAATTGAACTTAGTATTATTTATTAGATAAATATATAGGTTAATTATGTTTATGATGTGTATAATGTAGGTGAATAGATATATGTTTGATAAATTTTGGTTTAATGATAATATATATATGTAGGCGTAGCGTCGTAATGAGGTGAATAACTAACATTTCGGGAAGAATAAGTGTATGTATCTGTTTTAGATATAAGTACGGTAAGAGGTATGTTGTGAGATCAATCAAATACTGATTACATTGAAACAAATTTGATTTAGGTAGTGATAATATTGAAGGGAGGTAGTCATAGAAAATGATATATTTTGTAGTTGCTAAGTGAATTTTGTATGGAAATTTTAGCTTTACAGTGCGCTATAAAGGTATTAATAACTAGGGAATCTATAAGGAGGTAGATTAGTGATATAATATGGTGTTGTTTTAGTAAGCTTCTGAATAGAATCAAAAAAGTATAATGGTTGTAACGATAATGATAGAAGTCGGTTAAGGTTTAGAGATAATCCTAAACATGTGAGAGTAATATTATATTACTCGCGCATAAGGCTGAATCATCTTATTTTGTGAATAATAATTGTATATGAGGTGTGATGCATGAGATAGTACACGTGTGAGGGAAATAATAGTACCCTTTGGCAAAGGTCCGAGACAGTATAGCATATCTCTCATCGTGGAATCCTGCTATGTTAATGGACAGCATATAAGAACGCTATAAGTGAGTGTAGAGAATAGATAAACAACTAGATAGTCTTATGTAATGAGTTGTAGATGTGAAATTGGGATGACGAGTGAAGTAGAGGAGATATAGGAGATTACCCAAACCTACAGGCTTCTATCTACATATAATGAGTGATGAATTTAGTTTTATTCGCTTTGCGAGTATATTTTCGTGGCAAGTAGAGTTCTCGTGTAGTCAAGGCCAAATCTAAGTAGAGATATTTATTCGGGCTCTAATGCCCTAACTAGGCCGCGATCTGCTCAGTTCGAACTTCAAGTGTTTCGTAATACAGTGCTCGGCCGCTTCTCATAAGTCTAGTGTTGTGATAACTGTTAACAATTATACTAGACAGGGTATTGATGAGCAAACGCATATTATGTATTAAGTCCACTAGTGACTAGGATATCGTTGCTGAGGTACTTGTGGAGTAGGAATAGACGAGAAGCTTCCTAGGTAATGTTGTGTGAAGAGCTAATGTTTAGACAATTCGTAACATCAGCAGTGTTCGTGTAATCATATGTGTCTGATATTCGTACAAACACAAAGATGATTCTCACGCGCTATAGTTGAATGAACCGATCCGTGTAGAATATGGAGCATCCGCGATTTGGACTGCACTCGCTCGTAACTTCCAGGTTCTTGAAGATATATAATTATGTTCTGTTGTCCTCTACTATAAGGTGTTTCTTTAGTGCAGGTTCTAAATAGATTGAAGATGGTATGGTAAGCGAGGAGCTATGACTTGCTAGTAGCTTTTGTATGGCAATGCATGGCTTCTTCTCACTCCTTTGCCTCGTACGTATCGGTGCTAATGGCATAATCTTGAACACTGTATCTCACACGCGTATTTGTAGAAGTAAGAGTAGTAGATCCTATGTGCACTGATTTCATAGGAGTCGAATATATGTATTTGAGTATTCGGGCGTTTTTTATGTATCTAATTCATAACGAACAGATGTTGTACTGCGTCCGTGTATTGCTGATTTTTTCATATCTTTAGCTCGGCGTTTTATGCTGTGTCGCAACAAGAACTCGCAATTATTAGAGACTCTATAAGACCATGATTTCTAAGTGTTCTTCTTATTAGTATCTAGAGTTGTGTTTAGTGTTTTCAAGACGCATTGAGGAGATAGTTAACTGTAGTAAGTTGTAATTAATGAATTAAGCTCACGTTGTGATCGTTATTGTTCGTTTGAGTAATGTGTTGAGATGAGAATGTGCGAATTAAGTGACTTTCAGAACGTGCTCGTGGTCATCATACGACTGGTCTCGGTTAATGACTACTGTCATGACTCGATTTTGGGATTTCGTATCTCTGCTCTCGTCACTGGCTTGTATGATCTGAATCATAAAGTGTGGAGGATGAGTCCTCAGTCACAGGAGAATGACTTCTGTGGATAGTTAGCGTCAGTGATGTACGAGTATGTCGGTCGCAGTACTACACTCAGTGAGATGTAATGCACACGGTGCTTCATAGGAGTCGTCGTGTGAATGTATTGGTATTTCTCGAGAGATCCGGCATATGTATGTTCAGATTCCATTCCTGAGTGTTATGTGAGGTATATATAACGGCTTCTCTATGAGCTGACGATATATTATGCGTCAGATAGTGTGATCTTGAGACAGGGTCTCTACGCTCTAATATTGACTCGAGTATGAAAACGCGCGCAGTGATAGTTTCGCTATGAGGTGAGATATCTTTTTTTGTCATGGTCCTGCAAGCTAGAATGATATCTCTCTTACATCTAGTGTGGTCTACTGGTTATTTACATAAGGTTTCCGTGCTGTCATAGACAGCGTCTGGGTCTCTTTTTTTTCGACTTGCGTACATCTATTTTTTTCTTCCACTCTCATTGTTTTATGAATTTTGTCTGATTCTATGTACGTCTACATCTATTGACCGTTACAGTCGTGTGTGTAGTATGATTGATATTTAGGATCTATTTAAATTCATTTCCCTTTTTCCTAAGAGCTGTTAAATCAATGTATCGTGTTTTATGTTGCATATAATGTTTGTTCTTTTTCGCTTTAGTTTTAATTTAATTTTAACCTCACAATTTTGTTCACATAGTAGTGTCCCCCTTTTTACTTTTTTAGGTTTCTCCCTATCTTCGTACTGTCTTGTTATATTTCTAGATTTTGAAGATTGATTTATTTCAAATATATTTCTATTATTTGGACAATTCTTCTTTTTGAATAAGTGGAACGTAAGACTTGTAATACATTTACTTTTACTTATTTAATTCTGGCATAATTGTTTTGTCTTATTCCCTCCAGGTCTGATTACACATTAAATAATTATACATTTTATCATACTAATGAGTAATTAGGAAATAATTTAATGTGACGTTATCTCTCACTTATGTAAATATTTCATTATGTTAGTGATTCCAACTTTTGTATCTAAAGTCACCAGATCGCATATATTTATTAAAATTTAACTGAGTAGATTTTTCGTGATAGTGTTCTACGTTCTCGATTATTTATGTTTATTTATTTAGGCTCTCACTCAGAGTAAACACAAGGATGTTATATATGAGCTTGTGAATTTTAGTGGAATGTAATCGCTTTTACATTAATTCTCTACTTTCGTATCCTTTTATACTTAGAATTATAAATTCTCTTTGCGATATATATTCTTATCTTTCTCCCATAACTGTGTACTCTCGTCAATGTCTCTGCCATGCTACTGGTTTCTCCTTATTTGTACATTCTTTGTCTAAGATATAGCAAATACCTTAATCTAGATTTTATTATTGTTCTCACTTCGAGTATCATCTGTAATTTCTGTTTACTTTGAAACAATATGTTTATTAGGATGTAGAGATATCTATAGTACTCTGTAACGCTCTGAATACTTGAAATAAAAACCATGTTACTGGAACCACAACCCTAAGTATTATATCAAGAGGGCACTCTCTGATTATACCTATCTTATAGTGAGGTACTTTCCTTTGTTAATATAGTACTATATATAAGTAATTATATATATATATATAGGTATAGGTGTAGGTACGTCTTTATTATCTCTTTATTATAGTGTAAGAAAATAGGTATAAGTATATAGCTATACTATAATTCTATATATTATGAATAAGCTCCTTTAGTGCTACTAGTAACATGTTAGTTAGGTATTAGATTAGGTATATATTATTATCGAGTGAGTATTGGCGGAGACTCATGGATCTATTAATTGATTTTCAAACCTCTCCGCGCGCAATCTTGTTACGAGCAGAAAGTTGCTCTGTCCAGGTTAAAAGAAAAACTCATTTCGTATTACTCATAAATATGAATGTATCAGCAGAATAAACATTGTATTGAAGCTCTTCTCAGCATGTAAAAGGTGCGTGAGAATCATCGTATTACAAATACAATTGTGATTACGCCAGATGTGTAGCAAAGGCATTATTTTAAGTAAGTTGTTTATATTACTTTCTAGGTCTTTCATGCTCGAGGTAGTGCATATTTCTGGTATGCTGTGCATATCGCTACAAGCATTGTGTAACGGATACAAATTCTCCCAAAAGACAATGACAAGCAATTATTGGGTAAACCATACTGTAGGTCGTTATTGTTTCTAGAAGTGATAGAGGCACAATGCTGTCTGACGATTAGTTTAAGAATTTAGATAATAGTTTGTTGGAATAGGATTTATGATTTGCTGTTAGATTCAACGGCGAATATGCGTTTAGATGTTTTATGAATAACGATATAGGCAATATTAGAATAGCGGCTCATTTGTTGCAAGGTATAGATACGATAAACTAGGAGGCACATTGTTAGGAATTGGCTCGAGGAATCTCACGCAAGAAATGATAGTAAAATTTATATATGGAGATCTTTTTGGTAATAGTAGAGAGAAAAGGCAATGAAAATAATATAAAGAAAGTGTAAAGAAAGTGAAGTCAATGATAAAGTGATAATTGTAGAGGAGGCGTAGTAGAATAAAATATGTGATTAATATATAGGAAAACGCACTCGTCTAGAGAAGGATTAATAAAGTGAAAGGCATAATAACCTCACTGTACTAAATAAAGTGGTTAGTCTAAAGACCATCACTAAAATGTAAATCTATAATATATCAATAATTAAAAAAATTATGTCATCAAAAATAAGTATTTAAAATCAATAAAATTTAATATAATAATTAATAAATAACATATTTATAAATTTAATAAATTATATAATTAATATTAAATATTAAACATATAATATTATAATATAATAATTAATAAATAATAATAATATGAATAGATATATAATAATTAATAATATATATAAATTATAATAATAATAAGTAATTAAATATATAATAATAATATGTGTTAGAATAGTAGTGTGATATGTAGTGTGATCGTGTTTGGCCTATCCTGCGTATTTTTGATACATACGACGTTAGTACTAAAAACATCATACGAAGAATGTATGAAAGTTCGTTCTTAACGCAATAAGATAGTTGCTCACATTTTCGAGAAACAGTTGGTGCGCCATCAAGTTATAGGGTTACAAATTGCCGGAGACGAAGCTTGAGGGTGCGTATATACGTGCTTATAAAGTGAGTTGTATATAAATATTTATATTTATTATTCTTATTATTTGATAGTATATTAAAGATTTGACGGAATTATTATATTAATTGTTAAATATATTATTATTATTATTATATATTACATTTTAATATACATACTACTACTAATTCAAGTTATTATTATCTATATATTTCTCCTTTATGATTTATTAGTGTAATTGGAAGGTAGTTGGACTAGATGGCATATAGGCAGGTGATGAAAGTAAAGTGAAGTATATATTGTTGGTTTAAGATATGTTTGAGTTGTTAGGAATAGATGTGATTTATTTAGTAAACGATTATATTATTAATTTATTATTATATATTAATTATTATTGTATTTATATAATGGCTTGTATTACTTACATGATTATATTATTATATATTATTACTATTATATTATTATTAATTATTATTAGTTAATCAATATTAATTGTATATCCAGTAGTGTTGCAATAAACTAAATATAGGCAGTAATGGTTAAGTAAGTAAAATAATATTGTTTAATAAAAAATATTATATCCTAAAATTGTATAGTTTAAAGGAACGATGGAGGTTCTTGATAGTGTCGGAGGATTCCTATCCTGTGATATGTTACTGCTTTTATTCACGGTTAAGAGCCAGATCATTATGCAATGGCTAGGGCTATTCTTTATGGATTGATTTCTACGGCAGACGAATATGGAGCACATTTGGTAGAGATCCTGAGCTTAGCGCAGGCTCGAAGTTCCAGTATGCTGAGTTCTAGGACCCAACTTCAGATGTAGATGTTGTGATTTTCTGATTGGATTCGGAGGTCTCGTATAGGTTTAAGTCCAATAATTGGTCGACTTGTGGGCTCGAGATATTTCAAGGCCATAATTGGTGCATATTATATACCAATCGTAAGCTTCCAGCGCAACTTACGAGGCCCAGTTAACCCTCGTCAGCTACTGAGGTTTAAAAAACAGACTACGGGAAGATTTTCCAAGGGGTCGAGGACACAGGTCGTGTGTCAGACGGATTCCAAACGTTTTATTCAATATAGCGCTTTATAAGGAGCCACACATTCCTAAGGATCATTGCGTCCGTTGTATTAAATAATACGACGTTAAAAAGGAAGATATTGCTTACATTGCTATACTTATATTTAAATAATTTAAATACTTGATTTTGTAAAAATATTAATTAACTAATCCTCAAGCCAGTATTGTATACAACATCAATGTTTATTGTTGTATACTATCTTATTGTTAAATCTAGATCTGAAAACTATAGTGATAGTGAGCTGTAGATGGGAGGTCATGATTGAAATACCACATTGAGTTGTGTATCATATGATATAAAACTCTAAAAGACAAGTCATAGATAGAATGGAGACGCAATTAACAATAATTGTAACGAAAAAATACTCAAATGACTCTTTATATATTCACGATATTTTTCTGTAACTATGCCTCGCACTCTATTATAGAATAAAATATTCAATTCACTCCTTTCCAGTGCTCGAGCGTGTATAAACTACGTATCCCTATATTTGGTTCTCGTATATTATCTTAACATTGGTTATTATACAGTATATTTCATAAGGTAGGCATGCTCGTAAAGGATAGCGATCTATCCTCTCTGATCTTACTGATTTATAAAGGAAGTGTCTCGCTCACAGGGATATTTTAATCACATAATCAATTTACTGTGCTACGTTCTCATCCACGCATTATTTTCTTTATTTGTTCTACTGGCTGGTTATTTATAATATATATTTAGCTAAAGATTAAGAACTTGTTCCAATTCTTCAGAGCATAATGTAAGGATACATATAAGAGTAATGAAAATGTACCGAAATAAAGGCACGTGTATGTGGAGACGATATTACATGTGAACAATTTTGTGTGATTAACGGCTTAATAGTAGGATAAGGAGGACAAAGCTAATCTCTCTCGTTCTCTATTTGTTATGATAATTATATATCAGCTGGGCCAGATTTGAGGAGGTAAGACAGAGATGGAGGTGATTTCTCCATCTAATTTAAGCGCTGATATGCCATTGATTAACGATATAAACCATATTAGAAGGGAGAGTTTTTTTGTGTAAATCTTAGCTTCGGTTTTGGAGTGAAATATATACACATTTGATGTTTGAATTAGTTCTTCTTTAATTAATTATAAAATCAGAATAAATGTCACATTATCTAAATCTCAAATATTAGTTATATATATCCTAATGATTATTAAATAAGGGTTTAATGGTATGAACTGAAACGTTATTAAAATTATTAATTTCTAAAGAAATTATCAATAAGATCATAGGATGTTATAATGTTTAGCCTCATATCTTACTTTCAGTTAATATTCTAATTGAACACTCACTATACTTACACTCATACATCTATAGGATAATAACCTTGATAAATATTAAAATTATTTTGGGTCGTAATATACGACTGCTTTTAAGGCCATTAACTAAGGGTTTTAAGTGTATATCAATGACTTTAAGTTAGATAACTAGTTTATTATTTATAGTATACTACTAACTATGGTGATATGTAACTGTAATTCACAAATGATAAGTTTATCAGTTTTATGTGGTATGACTTAAGATTATATTTATATTAACCTACTTATAAAGGGTTATTTGTTTGTGTTGGTGTTTAAATTTATTATTATTT